>JAOEHY010022853.1:0-10613 GCA_025447955.1 Psilopsiagon aurifrons
CCCCCCCCCCCCCCAAAAAAAAAAAAAAAAAAAAAAAACAACAACAACAAATACAAATACAGACATTGATATCTGAAGAGACACCAGAAGAGACAGACAAGCTAAAGCTAATCAGCAGAGGTGTGCAAACTCCCTGAGTAAATCTGGGAGTTCTGTGCTTTCATAAAATGAGCCCTGGTAGGTATTGGAAAGTAGGAAAAGAAAGCAGTAGTTTCTTTTGTATACACCTGATTTTGAGGTCAGCCTTTCACATGAACACACTGATGAAGAAACACTCCTACTACATCTCTGAAATTTTGCTACTTTAAAAATAGCCAGTGATGCAGAGCACCACTCTGATTTGAGTGCTGGTCTGACAGTCTGAGAAAGTAAAAGGTCAAGGAGTTTGTACTTTGCTCAAACGTAAAAAGAAGTTTTTCAGAAATGAGTGAAAGTTTCTGAAATTCATGAGCAGCTGTAGACAGCTTACATGTCAAGTTTAAGCGCAAATTTTTAAGCATGTCTTCCAGATGAAAACTTTACTAATTATTTACTCAGAAATCCATAGACATTGATACTACATATGCTTCTTAACAGCCTACAGCACCTTTAAGTTAACTATATAACCATTCTTGATGGATAAAATTCTACCATAATTCTTTCTTATTCATATTGGCAAAATACATTAACTGTACAGCAATTTAAACTGGAAACTGAAATACTAAAAAATATGAACATATTCATAGATATTCTGTGCACTGGTAACATTCTGTTCTATTTAAAAAGGAGCCAGAACTTCAATACTGATATTATATTTCTCATTGAAATATCAAATAGAACATTTTCACAGTCTTTCGGCTTCTCATGCAATCGCTGGATGCCAAAGAATAAAAAGTATTTCCAGCATGAAAATTTCAGTAGTCTTAATATTTCTGGTGAAAATCAAGATGTGAGAATAATTGCTGACCTAACCTGCCGTAGGTCACAGTCTGCATGGAGTTCCCACAAGTATGGTACAATATCAGATATTAGCCCTCTCTTAGTTTTCTAAGTTTATCTGCTTCAAGCTAAATATTATTTCACTATGTTTTCATGCATTCTTTTTATTTTTTGATTGCTTATTTTTCTACCCTTTTATCTCAGCTACTACAGTGGAACGCTCCAGATGGACTGGCACCATTATGTTTTCACATAATTCAGCTCGATATCTTCTTAAGTGACAAATCTTTGTAAGGATCTGTGCCCTAGCTAAAACCATTTGCATTTCACCCTAACTAATGCTATTCAGCCACGCCTTCTAAAAGGCATTTTAAACAGCAGGAAACATTTTTAGACATCTGTTGAAGACTATTAGAGATTTAAATACTTTGTTGGTTGTTTTTGCTTTCTGTCAGTTATCACTGAAATTTCTTCAACAGGAGATTGAATCTTCTGCAAAGCAGGGAAGTATTCCCTTTTTCTTCATTTAATGAAGTAAGTATTCTGAGTGAATTCCTCCAGTAATACTTAGAAAGTTGCTTCTTTTATTCTATTATTTCAGTCCATAGTCATTGATGTTTGGAATCCGCGTGCACAATTTCTCTTTCAAAGGTGACAATGGTAATAACATAAAAAGTGCAATGAACAAAGCTTCAAATGACAGCATCTGTTGCTAAGACATATACTGCTCTGTAATTCCAATGACATTCTTGTGATATAGGGACCTCCCGTGACGCTACAAAAGTTCCTTTACCAGCTCACTTTCCGTACAGGGGATAGAGCAGTAGAAGAAATGTTATTGGTTTTTTATCTATTTGAGTTAAGACTTAGAAGACTTCCACTGTACTTCAACATAAAATAAAGAACTTCCCCAAATATTCTGAAAATAGCTGAATGCCTGCTTGTCAATAGGAGGTAGTGAATCAATTCCTTACTTTGCTTTTCCTGTACATGTAGCTTTTGCTTTGCCTATTAAAACTACTTTTAGAAAAGAGTTCACTTTCAAAGGTTTTTCTTACTTCTACCCTTCTAATTCTCTCCTCCATCCCACTGGTGGAGAGTGAGCGACTGCCTGTGTGGTGCTTAGCTGCCCACTGGGGTTAAATCATGTCTCCCCTGTAACCTGGAGAACAAAGCAATTTAAAAATCTGCATTTGACTCAATAGAAATTGTTTCAATTATACCATGTTGCTGTTTTGTTCATAGGACAAATGTTGTCTTAGCTAGATTGTAAAAGATACCGGAACTTTTATACCCCGTGTTTTCTTCTCTGGGCTACTAGCTGCTAAAACACCAGAGCTACCTTCTGCAGAAGGCTGTTATGAACCACCATAGTGCAAGCTTCGTCCAAATCTCTTTATAGTCATTTCCCATATACCTGTAGAGATTAGCAGCCCTGTCTCAACTCAATAAAACAATGAGATAAAGAGGGGGAAAAAATTGAGGATAAATCCATGAATTATCTTGATGAGTATTCTAAAAAGAATGTTTGAAGATGAGGAAAAATTATCTAACTGAAGCAGCACTTTAAGTAATGGTTGGTGAGTTTGCTTTGGATGTAACTCATTTTAGCAGTGGTAAGATTATTTTAATTAAAAGACTTTTCTACCAATTAAATGAAGAGTCTAACATGTCCAACCAATTTCTGACAATATAATTACTCTACACACAAGGAAAGATAGTAGTTAATTAGAGGAAGCTTCTTCAAGGACAATTGGTCTACTACGCAAAACCTGAGAAATCACTGACATGGGTTGTCTCGTTTCAGTGTCATAAGCCATGTTACTGACATGCACTGTTGTAGATACAAAGGTTTTTATCTATTTTCAGAGAAGAGAAAAAGCAAAAGGAAAATAAGGAACTAACTATAGAAGGAAGTCTAAAGTAAAAAAGCTGTAACATCTGATCAAGAAAAATAACTGCATGTTATAACCTTTTAATTGCCTCTTTTGACCATCTAAGCTGACCACTTGGATATTTTTCTGTGTCAGCCATCCAAAGCATATTTTACATACAAACAGAAATAAGAAATGAAGTTTAGAATTCCATTTTTATTGTGTGCATGTGCTAAGCTTCTACAACATTTCATTAAAGAGTATGAAACAAAAAAGAATTTTTTATTGCTTTTTAAATCAAAGTTCTGCTTTTCACAGCTGATAATGTTACATCATGTCATATTTCTTTTCTCTAAGATAAATCTACTCCAAATATGATTTAAATGTTAATGCAAAAGCTGCAGCTGTAGTGTGTATAATTTATAAACACAATTAAGAACAATCAGATGTGAAACTGCAATAGCCTTTCTGGTTGCAGACGCTATTTCATTCAGAGTCAAGTAAACACGCCAAATTTGCCACTGCAGTGTCCTTCCCTCTCTCCCTTCCCAAACACATAAATGAAACAATAAACACGTATAAGTTAAAATATTGCTATGGAACAAGAGTGAAGAAGAAACTTATTATTTAAGGATAGAAAGAAGTAAACAAAATACATCTATTACAATATGAAGACTCTCTTACAATGATATTGCACGAAGCAAAAAAATCTCTATATTAAGATTTCCCTGAACACTGAAGTCAATTCCATTAGAACTCAGTCATAACTCAGCATTTAGTAAGGTTAAATTTTATAAATTGCATATATTTATTGCCATTTACTGTAGTCTATCAGACTTTTGTTTGATGATTATGTTGTGCAGTACAAACCTTACTATTATCTCAAAAGCCTTGAAGCACTGTAGTCAAACATTATTTTTATTAACAAATCCATTTTTTTAGCTGTTTCACCGATAAAAGGTAACCCAAGATTAGTTTGAAGAAAGAAGATCATAGAGGTGACAAGGTGAAGTGAAAGAAGAAGCTGATAGCTATAACTCCCTGGGATATGATTCTATAATTTCTATCTCAATAGCAGTAAATTTTCTTTTTTTAATACTAGCATTCTTTTAAATTAATTTAATTTTCATTTTGTTTAGGCAATTAAGTTTCTGTCTTTCATTGGTTATTTTTGTAAATTCTGGTAATTCTTTTTTGATGCTTATCTTTAAAGGTATATACAAATGACTAATACCTGTTTCCCCAATTTCACCTAAAGCTGGAGTGAATCATATTCAATGACCCTCTTTCAGTACCCTTCCAATGCAAAGATTAGCAAAGGATTTTAGAATCCAACTTAAATGAGGCTCTAATTAAAGGGTAAGACTGGAAGAAAAACTAGGAATTGTGTTCCTTGTCAAATAAAACCCAATCTGGCTAATCTAAACTATTTTTCTAGGCTTCTTTTGTAGGCAATTGAAACAGTAACATTCCTGAAGAAAGTATTTCTATCACTAGCAAATATCCAATAAAAGTGGTGCTAATTCCCCTCTGAAAACAATTACTGATAATACACACAGCCTTGAAGACTTGTTTACTAGGTCTCATATTACTTTATAGACTTCAAAAGTCATGTGAAAGTGAATCATTAAACTCTACCCCAAATTAAGTTGCATAAATCATTGGTCATCAACCAAACAATTAAAACAGAAAGTGGGATTCAGCTCTCAGAAAAGATAAGTAGAGTTACCTGAACTAATGAAGGATGATACAAACTAACAACCTTCCTAAACTCCACTGATTTATCTCCAGGAACTATAATGAGATGACAGACATCTAGCTTACATGCAGAGCTTTTACATGTAGACATAAACTTAAGTCTCTTAAGCTGAAGCTGAGGCTTAATCTATGTCTATTCTTATTATAACCTTACCTGGAAGTTTCAAATGTAAACCTGTATGATTTATTTAAATTTTGCCGACATCACAGCAGAGGGCAGAAAACACAGTTATGATTACTCCTCCATACTCTTTTCTATTCCTTATTTTTGAAAATTCAGGATTCCTATGTTGGATATTTAAAAGGAAATTAAATTAAAAACTTATACATGATTTGCATATGCCTTACCTGTGAAATTATGAGGACACAGACACTGAAACAAAGGTTGCTCTCCCAGTTGGCTCATATCGATACAAGTTGCTCCATCAGAACAACTATTTGGGTAAATCAAACATGCATTTTCAGCAAATTGGCAAAATTCTCCTGTCCATCCAGGTGCACAAAGGCACTAGATACAACAAACACACAAATAACAACAGAACAACCACTGAGAAAACACAAAAATTAAAATTTAATGTCAAAGTTTATGGAAATCTGTCTTGTATTTTACTACTGAACAAAAGTACAGCAGAATGCAGCTTTACACCGGAGACTATTCTACATGTTTGCATTTGCAGATGATAAAACATTTGAAAGACTCAGAATTCATGTACCAGGTCCATTGAAAAAGTGTGGGAAAAGAAGATACTTGAGCAGGAGAAAAATGGCAAGATAATTACTGGCTCTTAAGTGTGGGTGAAGCGGTAGAAATAGTTAACGAAATGGATTCAGGCATTGTAGCCCTGGTCCGTCTTAAGCCCTGGGAACAGTGAAGAAAACACCAGGTGCTATTGCCCTGGTTTGGCCTAAGCCTTAGGAACTGCAAAGACAACAATGAAGGGTAAAGATCGGTTAGCAAAACAAAGCAGACAGTTTGCAAGATAAAGCAGGATGTGTATCTCAAAGACAGACCAAACAATGTAAATATTGTAACCCTCACTAGTTTTGCTAAATCGGGATGATAAGGGACTGAGAGAGTGGAAAGTTACAGCTTAACACTTAGGAGACTACAAAAGGATGCAAGATGTGAAATAAATGATTTCGCTTGTAACCAGAAACGGGGTCTATGCCTTATGTCTCCACACTTAAGGGATTGAGCTGCCCGCAGTAACAGAAGAATTCAGCATGTAAGAAAGATTTAAAAGGCCTTGAAGTGAGGGAGAAACCATACAGTGATTCTAACACAGCCTGCAAGGCAAACACAGTGTCCAACTGGTAATGAGAAAACTTAATATGAGGGTTCCATTACATGCTCTGACTCTGTCTGTTAACTAAAATAAATGAAACTAATTTCCTTAGAGGAAAGGAGATGGTTTAAAGCTTTCTAGTGAAGTTTTTCAGTACAAGGCTTGATATAGTATATTCCTTTAAGAAAAAAAAAAAAAAAAAAAAATTGATTGAGAAATCTTTGGTAGTCTTTCTACATTACATATCTTTTGTTTTGGAGCAATGACAATATAATCATAACTCACCAAGACAAAGAGTTTCATTTACAAAAAAAATTAATTAAAACATATGTTGCATCATTATTCTATTATTATGACAGAATTATTATTAAGCATTACTAGGACAGAAACATGCTGTCAGAGCCTTTTACTTCAATAACTTTCAAGGGCTGAGAAGCACCATGAGGAAAAAAAAGACACTAGATATAACTAAAACAAAAAAAATAAAAGGCACAGAAAATATTTTCTTGGAATACAAGCTTAATTGATTAACTTCTTAAAAGAGTCCCATGAAAACTATAAATCATAAGTGCTCTGATAAGGATATAATTAATAGCTTGCCTTGAATCCAATTATAAGGGCAATAAAACAGTACAGCCAACAGTAGCATAAAATTATTTTGCAACTTTTTGAGGGTGTTGCTAGCCACAATATATAAACATTTCACATGTGTACGTAACCAGCAAAGGGATGCGAGAGGGTGTAGTTGCACATCATGTACGTAAAAAATGTTGCTAAAGGAGGAGATTAGCTTAAGGCACAGAAAACAGGCAAGACATACTGCTGAATACAGAAGAAGAATGATAGGCACTACACAGAAAAGCCCCAAGGTAAGCAATATCAGAAAAGGAAACCCACTTTTTTGAAGGGAGGGAGGGGGTAAAAAAGCATGAAATGTCAAGCATGAAGAGGAAGGGTGGAGCAAAAAGAAAACAAGCTCACTTCAGTAATGACTTCTCTCATGAAGTTGCTCATAAAGCAGATTACCTTGACTTTGGAAGTAAGAACCAGTAACCAGAGCCACCAGCAATAACTATATTGCACCAGCTCCATTGTATTGTATAATCACAGATTATTTAGAATGCAAGTATTGCAGAATAACAGTTTGTAAGCGTAGTGTGAATGGCTGACATGTAAAAAATAAATTCAGTAAAGTTTTGTTTTAAAAACTTGCCTAGCAATTCAGTTTTCTTAACATTCCCATTGCAGTGATCTCTGATTCCCTGATGCACATCTTTTGAAAAAATGAACGGTATTGAGGTAGCCAAGCAAAGAAGACTTTAAGAGAACTACAGTGATGGGAATCCCACAATGTGAAACTCTGAGCTCAACTAATGAAACAGCTGATAGCTAAAGTGGGCTGTCATCTCTTGAGTGACCAACACATAAAAGGAACATCATACACGACAGCATTAGTGTGACTTACCTTCTCAGGGTCTGGAAAACTTAATGTTCTTCAGCAGCTTTATATTCCTTAGTTCTTATTTGCTGAATTCCTAATCCCTGTATCTCTGTGTTTGACAACACCCATACATGATTCTGCCATTTCCCAATTCCATTCCATTCAATCTCCAGAAACACCTGCCACTCCCAATAAACCAACCTTCTCCCTGATGTTATGTTTGGTCAACTCTGACACAACTGTAAAATTGTGAAAACAACATGGCATGGTTTAGGTAGCTGTATCTATGGCAACGTCTATCTTTGTCATGCAGTATACAAGGCTTCCCTGAACAAATCTATAAAAGTATTATTTATTCTATACGTCAACATATTTAACCTTCACAGATTCCCAGAATAATATAGCTTGAGAAAGATCTCTGAATGTCATATAGCCCTACTCCTTGCTCAGAGCAGTTCAGCTTTAAAATCCAAGCTGGTTACTGAGGATCTTGTCTTGCTGAGGTCTGAGTATCTATAAGGATAGCAATTTCACAGCCTTTCTAGGCCACTTGCTGCAGTGCTTAACTGCAGTCTCAGTATATTATAAACAATTTCTTCTTCATATTTAGTCAGAATTTCCCTTATTGCAACTTGCACCAGTTGCCTCTAACTCAGTTGCTGTGCACTTCTGAGAAAAGTTTGGCTCTGTCTTGGCTGTGATCACTCAATAGGGAGCTGAAGAAGAATTATATCCCCATTCAGCTTTCTGTTTCTAAGGCTAACCAAACCCAGATCCTTCAGCTTTTCTTCATATATCATGTGCTGCAACCTTTTCACAATGTTGGTGGCTCTCAGCTGGACTTGTTCCCATTTTTTTGGCCATTTTTTTTTTTTTTTTTCTTTTAAACCAAGGCCCAAAACCTGATGCAGAACTCTAGGGGTGGCCTCCAAGTGTTAAGCAGATGACCTGCTGGCTACACTTTTACTAATACAGGCCATTACAAGCTTAAGCTAGCCTTTATCATCTTCTGATTACACTGATTCATAAAAAGAATCATGTCCAGCAGGTCCAAGGAGGAGATTTTGCCCCTCTTCTCTGATGAGACCCCACCTGGATTACTGCATCCAGCTCTGAAGGCCTCAGCACAGGAAAGACACGGACTTGTTGGAGCAGGTCCAGAGCAGGGCCACAAAAATGATCAGAGAGATTAAGCACCTCCCCTCTGAAAGAAGGCTGAGAACTGGGGCTATTCAGCCTGGAGAAGACTCCAAGGAGACCTTACTGTGGCCTTCCAATACTTCAAGGGGTCTTGTAAGAAAGACGAGGATATTTTAATAGGTAAAATGATAAGACAAGGTAATGGTTTTGAACTAGAAGAGGGTACATTCAGACTAGACATGTCTAGGAAGAAGTTTTTCACAATGGTAGTGGTGAAACACTGGCATAGGCCTCCCAGAGATATGGCAGATGGCTCATTCCTGGAAGTGTTCAAGGTCAGGTTGGATGGAGCACTGGGCCATCTGATCTAGTTGAAAACCTGCCTCCCCATTGCATGCAGTTGGACTGTACGACTTTTAAAGGTTCCTTCCAACCCAAGCCATCTTATCATTCTGTGATCTCTAATACAATATACTCAATCACCTGAATCCCTGATTTCAGGTAAAACTCTTTAGGTCTCTCGGCAGAAAAACAGTGTATCTTGAATTAATTCATTCATTTGCATAGAGATTATATTCTTTCCTTTTTCAGGTTTACGTATAGGGGGAAAACAGAAATTACTTTATTTATCGTAACTAGTATTCCTCTGCCTTCTGATGAAGTAGAATTCTATCCATGCATATCTCTTATAGAGACAAAGAAGGTGAACTTGACTTTTGTGTAGTTTGAGAATGTGTTGCATCTCATCTCTTTATAAAATACTTAAATTTTATTAATATTTAATTGTAACCTAGAAAGGAAAATTAAGAATGTGCATATTTTATTTGGTAGTAGATGAAGATAAGGCAGATAGTGAAGGATGAAAATTATGCAGTAAGAAGATGTAGCATGTACAGGAAAATTACTGAGGAGTACTGGAAACAGCTGCTGAAGGCACCACAAAATTTAAGCAGCATATGGAGAATGTGTGTCTGATCTTACTGGCACTAATAAACTGATTAAAGTATTTTGTTGTAAATTAGGCACTTCAGAAATACACAGTGCTGAACTGGCTGGCTGAACTTCCATGGAATCTTCCTACAGCTATCCTCCTTATCTCAAGAGGCCAGATACTTGTTAGGTAGAGAAGACAGAAAAGAAGACATTTGGGCAATTTCTGCCCAAATTGAGAAGTGGCTTAAACTTGAGCACCAATCCAGACATTACCATCAGATGTTCTGACCACATCACCCATGTCTTGGAAGGCAGATGCAGGCACAGTGAGAATGAAGACCCTGGGCCCACTGTAGGAGAGGATCTGGTTCGAGACCATCTTAAGAACCTGAATGTATACAAGTCCATGGGACCTGATGAAATCCATCCGCGGATCCTGAAGGAGCTGGCAAAGGAAGTTGCTAAGCCACTGTCCATCATATTTGAAAAATCATGGCAGTCAGGTGAAGCTCCCAATGACCAGAGAAAAGGAAATACAGCCCCATTTTCAAGAAGGGGAAAACAGATTAACCGGGGAACTACAGACCAGTCAGACTCACCTCTGTGCCGCACAAAATCCTGGAGCAGATTCTCCTGGAAGGAAGGCATGCTGAGGCACATGAAAAACATCAAGGTGGTTGGTGACAGCCCACATGGCTTCACCGAGGGAAAATCCTGCCTGACCAATTTGGTGGCCTTCTATGATGGGGGCATGAAATATATGGACAGAGGTAGAGCAGTTGATGTCATCTACCTGGACTGGTGTCGGGACCGGTATTGTTCAATGTCTTTGTTGGTGACATGGACAGTGGGATTGAGTGCACCCTCAGCAAGTTTGACGATGACACTAAGCTGGGTGGTTCGGTCGATATGCTGGAGGGAAGGAATGCCATCCAGAGGGACCTTGATACCCTTGTGAGGTGGGCTGATGCCAACTGGATGAAGTTTAACCATGACAAGCACAAGGTCTTACACCTGGTTCAGAGCAATCCCAGACACAGGTACAGGTTGGGCAGAGAAGAGATTCAGAGCAACCCTGAGGAGGAGGACTTGGGGGTGTTGGTCAATGGAAAAATGAACATGAGCCGGCACTGTGCACTTCCAGCCCAGAAAGCCAACCACATCCTGAGCTGCACCAACAGGAGCATGACCAGCAGGTTGAGGGAGGTGATCCTGCCCCTCTGCTCTGCTCTCGTGAGACCTCACTTGGAGTATTGTGTGCAG
>JAOEHY010022856.1:15304-40527 GCA_025447955.1 Psilopsiagon aurifrons
GTGTTATACCTTAGTTATTGGACTGTTCTTATCTCAACCCGTGGGAGTTACATTCTTTTGATTCTTCTCCCCATTTCACCCCCCCCCCCCCTTTTTGGAGTGGGGGGGGAGAAGGTGGGGGAGTGGGTGAACAAACTGCGTGGCTGATTTACAGCTTAAACCACGACAGCACATGGTACCAGGTAGGTGACATGACTGAACATTCACCAGTTCTGCTGCCTTCCTTCACTGCAATCAATAAGGTTGTTTCTATCTGTTCCTGCCCCATGGCTTCTGTTTTCTACTGTATCAGATGTAGCAAGCCTACCTATGCATTAGATTTTTAGATATCAGCAGAGACACAAATTAGAGAGCAATTAAAAAAGCTACTCCAGCATTTTTTTAGGAACAATATTGCTTGCTAGCACCAGCACAGCAGGGATTTAGATACATGGAGGTGGACAGAAATATGAGACACAGAATTGACTTAGTTTCGATTTTTGGAAGAACAGGTAGAGAACGAGAAGAAAAAAATTTTTATAACTAAGCAAAGAACTGTGATTTGAAATGGTCAAGTGTTTCCATGCACCCAGGGAATAAAGAAAGAAACTTGGAGCTGAAAGGAAATACTTCCAGTGGTGGGTTGCAGTTCTTTATTTCTGATTCATATGTATATGTACGCATACAATGATATTAGATATCCTTGTATTGCTTAATCTATAAGTCAGCATAGGTCTTTTAACAAACAAACAAAAAGCGTAACTAGTAATTTATATTTCATCTCAGCACTGAAACACAGTAGAAAAAATCTGTATATAAAAGCTTATATCTGTGCAGTTATATGTACTGTATTTCTCTTCCAACTAACTACTGATTCATTGACACACTATTGTTAGTATAATATAGAATTGCCATATCATAACATTAAAAAACTTTTCAAAATATATTAATAAGCAAAGATAACCACACCTTGACCTTGCAATCATTTTTTTCACCAACACGTTGATGCACCATTTTCTTTTAACGTGACATCTGGTTTAAACAAATTCCTACTGTCTCAGGCTGCCACTATTAGTCCACCCATATTAATCATATTAATTCATGTATAGCTTTGCTGTTTAGTAATTTCATACAAAGCCTTTAGAATTAAACTCAGGTCTGAGCTGACATCCAGCACTAAGAACACAAATCTCACAGACCCCACTTAGGTCTCAAAGAGCGCATAAAGATCTGTGCTGAACTTCTGCTTTGTGGCGAACTTCTCTTTTAGCTAGCACTTTCTCTCACCTACAGCATAACAGAAGTCTTCTGGCTCGTTCTAGGTGGCTTAAACTACAGGTCTACAGAAGATGTGACTTCATGCTACTAAATGCTTTTAATTGTTTAGATCTAGGTGAAGCTTAATTAGCATCTCAAAGTTAATACAAATATTAATCTGTAATAAAACATTATCCCCAATAATACTAAGTGACAGCACTTTTATAAGGCAGACACAAGCCAAGTTTCGAATATCTGAGAAAAGGTGGAACTTGCCAGATCCTAGTTCAGGGAAAGGTTATAGAGCAGCAGCAATAGTCACAGGATTAGGCTCTTTCTCCATGAAAAGTAACAGGAACCGACAGAAAGATGCAATACAGCAGGCTAGCTACTGTGACAGTGTATACCTGTCAGTATAGAGCGAGGACTGCAGAGGTGCAGGTATTTCAGTTTTGATGCCAGCAGATAAAGCATTTGGGAAGTTCTTGCCTTCCTGACAATTTTGTTATCTTCACTACAGCAGCTGAATAACTGTGCACACAATGATGATGCTTGCTTCATTGCCTACAGACTACCAAATACAAGATACAAACTGACAGAGACGGAAATGTGCAAACCACAGAACAAAAATACTAATCTTTTAAATAAAGGACCAAATACTACTTTCACTCTCATTTTAAATCCTACTGAAAAAACGCAAGGCTCATGCTGTTTGGCCTTTTGATTAAACTTTAATCCCCAAGAAAACTCTTGCTTGTCTTCTCTTTCATTAATAATTCTGGATTGGATGCAGGATTGGAATAAGTGCACACATAAAAAGAAGGTGCAAATTATCTTGAATTTTTATGTCTAAGGTCTTATTTACCTTAGACGTATTTACAAAGTACAGAATCCGTAGATATAATGGGGTAGATATATAGGGCATATGAGAATCTTGTGAAGATAGTATTTCAGAGATTGCATAACACCATTAATTCTATTACGACATCCAAAAAGGCAGATGAGTTGCAGGTTTGGGAAGTGTTCATTAAGGGGAAGACAAAGCATTAGCTGTATTCTTGGCTCATGTCATTTTAAAGCACACAAGAGGAAATTATTCAGCAATTAATTTGCTGCCTCTTGCAAAAGTGTGGTCTGAGAGACTGCAATTATTTTCCAGTGAATATGAAGACTTTCTGCAGTGTTTTCTGTGCCAGTACACAGGACAGCAGCAAACAAGAAATGCTGAGTGTTTTTCTTAATTTCACATTTTCCCTGTTGTGCTCTGTGACATGACAATAACCTGCATTGTAATACTTGGGGGGTTTACATTAGACACATTCTGAATACTACTTGGACATCTATTCCTAACGAATGTGACTCCAAATTGTAGATTTATACATTCAATCTTCAGTTTTTAGATGAAAATACTAAGTAGCTGTTTCATATTCACAGCATTATAGCCTTTACAATCAGAGTGAAGATGTCACTCAAAGACTTGTAACTCAAAAAAAAAATCTAGAAAAACAGATTTAGAAAACAACAACTTCAAATGAATACTCCAGGGCTTTTAGAATATATGACAATCATTTACAGGATTAGCTGCTTCTATAAATAATAAAGATACTAAACTAAATCATTAAAATAAAATTAATATTAGTTACTCACTTGTCCTGTGGAAGTCTATGACTAATTATTATTTTATTTAATATATATCTTTTCTGTGACCAAATAAAAAAGTCATTAGAGTTAAATGAACATGGAAAGACTTTTCAGACAGCAAGAAACAAATAAATTCAAGGAAGTCCTGCATCATTTCTAGAATTATTCTTAAATAACAAAGTTGCTGTTGCTCTGTGACACAACCAAGCTAGAATTTCTTGTAACAATAACTATTCTGCTCAGCTATGCATAAACATTAATATGCTGAAGGCAAAAATGAAACAAAAATCCTCTACTGATTCGTTGATGAGGCACACTGTTGTTAAATTAGCATCCCTTTAAACAGAAATTGCACACACACATTGAAAACAATGCTAGTCAATACAGCTTTCCTAATGAAAACTCAATATATGATAACAACACAGGCCCAAAATTCTGCTGTTTCCATGGCAACAGGATTGCTCCTTTTGGTGGTCTTGAATTGCTGAATGACATAGAAAAATGATAAAACAAACAAAATTAACTGGAACTGCCTGCTGTACACCGTGGTCACAGGTATCTGGGTGAGAAAATCCAAGCGAACCCTCTTCTTCAAATGCCTGGCAATGATGCTTTTTATTTCAGGGTCACGTCAATGCTATATATTAAAGACAAAAACAAAACCAAAAACAAACAAACAAACACAGAAGAACAACAACAAAAAAAGAAATCAGTGCTGTGAAATATGTGGCTAGGCATTTCCCCAGTCCTGAGCATCTTCATCTCTCACTTAAATGTATTGGTGTCATATAATTTACACACATCCCATCTACTGTATATGCAAAATATATAACTTAAAAAGATCTGTAACATTTTTATTGAAACTGAATAACTAAATTCCCAGTAATTTCAATCTGAAATAGACACCAGATGTGGGAAGATCCACTGGTGGAATGACACCAGTGTGGCAAGATAAGGGTGCCCCTAAAAATGTTTGTAAAAGTACGGTTTTGCCATTTAGTGCAAAACACATGTCATCAAATACATTAGAAGCATTCTTTAAAATGAGAAGTTGTCATCACAGAATACTAGCTAATTATTTAAAGTAAATATCTATGAACTGTTACAGAACACATAGGGCTCTTTTACTATGAATCACTTTATAATCATTTTTTTTCTTTTTTCCAAGTAATGAGAAAGTGAAAGAACTTGAACAATGACAGTAACATAACAATAGATAAAAGCCTTTGGAATAGATACGGAGAAAAACAACAGAAGCAAACTAAGAGCTGGGCAGATTCCAGAGAGGTTTTCGTAGAAAGCATGTAGAAGAAAAGTCTACGTATAATTGCTATTGTCTTTATGGGGGCATTTACATGGGGAATCCTACTTCCTGAAGAAATGACACAATAAATGAGCTATATGACCACAGGAAAATTACTGCCACTTCTGAAGACAGATTCATATTGATGCATATTTAAGCCAAATATAAATTCTCATCTTGCTTCTTGCTGCCCAGCTTCTCTTTTGAGAAAAAAAGAAAATTGCTCAAGCCAAAATTTAGCTTATGGTTCTAACCGATGTCTTGGGTATGATACTGTGATAGCTTACTAGAGTAGAATTTTATTTTAAAAATGTGAAAAAAAATGATACATTTTGTTTATGCATCTCTTTGCCACATGTATTGCTCACTATTTGCCTGCTTATTAGTACTCATGTTACTGATGTAATCTTTTACTGAGGAGTCTGTTTTGCTATATTCTATTTCCTGAACAATATTCCAGTGTAAGACACCAGTGTATTTCTACATACCAGTCAGATGGGTAGGGACAGCAAAGTTCCCAGTCACTCCAGCATGGTGTACACTGGCCAGGAATACAAACACTGCTGCAATGACTAGTCCTCCTGACACGCTATTCTAGCAACAGCAACACCCTACAGCTAGAAACACCCTCTCTGATGCACAGTAAGAACAGTGCAGAGTTTTCCATTTGTGTGCTTCAGTTATGGTATCAGATGGAAGAAGAGCAAGCCAGAGGACTGACACGATTCCATTCCCATGGGAACCAGTCCAACTTTGAAAGGAAGAGATGTAAAGATACTGGAGATTTAATCAGGGAAATAACTACGAAAAAGGCTGAGAACCACAAAAGCAAAGAGAGGAAAAAATAAAGAGTATAACACAAGAATTATAGTAAAATAAAAGACTTTTTAATCTCTGAATGAGAATGGTAAGTTTACCACTTTACTTTTAATTGAAGATAATGCATGGATGCATGTTGCACTTTTTCTATCTGTTCTGCACATAACTTAACCTGAATATCCTCAGGCTAAGAATTCTATCTGTCTTTGCTTGGAAATGGTCGAGGACACTTTAATCACATCTCCAATTAAAATGCAATAAATCTTACTTCAGTGCTTTTTTTGCATGCATATGTGGAATCAAGTTCCTGAAAATAACTACAAAAGCATTTAGGTCTCCAAAAAAGCTTTACGGAGTCTACCCAGCCTCTGTTCCTAGCAGCATGGTGGCAAAAAAAAAGTTAAAATATAATGACAATTATATTGTTAAAATATAATGACAATATTAGGCATAAATTCTTACTCTTGCTCCACTGAAGTGATTTCTGGATCATTTGAAAGGCAGCTAGTTCTGGGTACAAGGAAAAAGAAGTAGTAGTAAACATTTCTTCTCTGCTTATTTCTTTGTCTTTTTAGATATGACATTAAGTTTGTGGGATGTAATAACTAACTCCAGTGAGTATCTTTGACAGCACAAACACACAAATGCTATTGATAGGAATGTAGTGATCTTAGTGTTTGCAATACAAATTAGTTTGAGTAACAAATTTTTTAAGCTATTTCTTTAAGTTGGGGAAGGGAAATGCACTACAGAGACTTCATACATCCAGTAATAACAATAGTCAGTGATCCCTGATATGAGTGTTTAGTTCCCCTCTCACTTGCTGTGCTGCAGCCTGCACTGTTTTAAATGAATAGAGAAACAAGAAAGCTTTCTTCCACTGAGTTTTCACTGTCATGTACTACAATATATTTGAAAATGTTTGAATAGAAGGGATGGAAGTTGCATTTCAAGGTCAGGTGGGCCTCTTCTGTTTAACAAAATGTTCAAATAGTATCAGATACCTACTTATCATAGAATCAGAATAGTTAGGGATGGAAAAGACCTTAAGATCATCTAGGTCCAACCCCCCACCATAGGGGCAGGGACTTACGTGAATTTATTGCTTTTGAGGCAGTCTACCTCCTAGAATCAAAAAGCAGTGGTCAGTGGTTTTGGATATTTCTCTGTGGTCACTTTAAAAGCTAATCTCAGGAGAACTAGAGCAAAATGTGTACTGCAAAAGGAGAAACTTTAGAAAAATACAACAAAGGAGAAGCAGTAAAACAAAAATTCTGAGGTGTACAAGCTAAAGGAAGGAAACTGAAGAGACACTTTCAAAAACTCAGGATCTTTGGTTACAATAACTGCAGGGAAAATGTCACACTAGAACCAACAGACACACCTTCTCCAGAATCTTGTGTACAAAACACATGTGAAAAAAGTGCACTGGATACTTTCTAGGCTCCATTCAGTAAGTCAAGGATTGCATTCTTCCAGTTAAGGGTTTCTATAATACTTTACAGAGTACTGCCTCAGTATCTTTAAGTCAAAGCACAGAGTTATGAGTTTATAGTATTTGCTCATCAGCTGATACTGATTTGTTAAGTGAACATAAAAAATACAGTATTATCAAGTATTAATCCACTGGCCTATCCAACTGACACTGGAAAGAAAAAGTTACATACCTGCCTCAAATGAGAATGAGGTATAATAGCTATCCCTAGCTTAGTAAATGGTGAAAAATAATTTAAAATAGTACTACCTCCTAAAAACTTTATGCATCATCTGACATAACTGGTGGAGGTTAGAAAATGTTTAATGAAACATTTTAATGGAATAAAAAAATTATTTTAGTTCTCCACATGACTACAGAAAAAATGACAGAAATCAGCAAAATTGTTTTTTATAATGTTAAGGATATGATATTTCCATACTGAGACCCAACAATACAAATGCAGGCTGCTTACAGTGAGAGGGGAAGTCAATACACAAGAGGGACAACATACACAGTAACTGAAACTACAAGGTGATTGCTGTACCAAACACATAATGTAAGACTATATTCAATATACTCCGGTGAAACAAGTAAATATAATGCCAGCATCCAGCTAAAAGCTATCTTACTTAGCTGTTTCTGAAGTTTCCCTCAGCTCTTCATCCAGTCTGCATGAATTAAAGTTATTGATATAAGAAACAAAGAAGCAAGCAGAGCGTGAGAGAAGCAGAGCAATAGCAGAGCAAAGAACAAATATAGTACATGCTTCTAAAATAGGCACCCAATATTATGCACTGACCCTGAATCTCTTCAGTATAAAACCATTTATCCCTGTGCTGAATTCCACCTTTAATTTGTAACTCCTTATTTAGGTCATTTGGAGGCAGAAACATAAAGGCAGCAGGCATAGGAAGCATGCCCAGTGGACAGAGCTGAAAGCATTCAGTTGCTCTATCAGACAGTATTAAACTAGCTGCAGCCTGGGCCAAGTCACGGGCATTTACAGTTCAGTAAGTTTTATTTGCAAGGGAGGCTGATCTCAACAGCTTGAAGGGGAAAGTAAGATTCCACATCATTGCAAGTCCTCTCTCATTCAGCTGTTGAGGTTGCCTGCAGGTGAAAGGCTGTCACACAGATTCACTCCACTATGAGCAGCAGCGTGGGCTAGAAAGCAAGTTTTACCTCATTCTTCTCTTAATACACCTCTCTTCATCATACCTTACAAGATAAGAGTGGGTGAAGGAAAAGAAAAGATGTACAAGTTTATATGATACAGCATGCACATTGTATTCCACTTTGGTAAAAACTACCAAATAACCACAAAACTCAAATCCTGGCGCAGCCCTACGTACTTCCTATAGGTGGGGCTCCTCATGACCATAGGCAGCATTTTTGTTCTTGCCAAAGGGGAAATTATGAAGCTGAAAGCTGAATACTATTTTATTTTGTTACAGGGATCTTTTTCAGTTTGCAGCAGAAGTTACTAGCTGAACACTGGTATTCTCCCTGTGGCATGGGAATAACCACTCACAGTGCCCTGAGTGCAAATACCCAATAAATCTTCATATCGCAACATCTTGAAAATGTCTGCTACCAATGGGCACATTTATCACCGTTCAATTTTCTTATTCAGCAAAATCATGACCTCTCATTGGGCCACTGAGACATGAAGCAGGCAGTTCCCTAAAATTTCTTAAGCTCTAAGTCCTAAAGTTTCTTCGGTGCTGGTGCTGGGATCACTTCACCTTTGGTCTGAAAGGTGACTGGACTTCTCAGTTTTCCGTTTGCAGAGAAGAAAAGAAGGGTATAACACAGATGTGTGTACTGCTACAGAGAGTGTAACAGTACAAAAGCCAAGTAAGTAGAGAGAGAAACAACACTGAGGTATGTTACATACATTAAGGTCTGTATCAAAGGGAACTGTAACAAATTACAATGTTGAAAGAAATCAAGAGGAAAAGAGGCAAGAATGAAGGGAGTGATGGAGAATGGAAAAATCTTCGGGATTTTAAAGCATTCTAGAAATCTCTTTATTAGATGACTCCTATGGAAGAGTTAAACTTTTTTGCTACCTTCTTTCTGGACTAGTGAGGAACAGTTTGTTCCAATTTGGATTATACAGACATAGAGTCGATGAGGGATTCTGAGCCTGAAAGCTTTTCTTCATTTTGCCAGCAGTATCATTTGTTCCAGTATAAAATCTTCCTCTTCTCATAATCACTGGTTCCCCTAGGAGTATATATTGTGTTTTGTGTTTCCACTACAGTGTTTTCCTGCTTCTGAGTCAGGCAGTGAAATGTTTGCAGAACAATACATAAATATTTATAGCAATATCAAGAAGGGATTTTTTGTTTTTCTACAAACTCTGAAACACTATTATTAGTTTCTGGAAATAGTTTCTATTAGAACAAGTACATGCTTACTACACACCACTCACTTGACAATACTGTCTGGTATGTGTACGTATTCCATTGGAATCATCTCACGAAGCTCTGCCAATGTGTTGACATACTGTATCTTACTGCTGAACTTAGAGCTGAAACATAGAAAAAACATGTTAAGTGACTTTTCTTCAAATATATTTTATGATGTATTAAAACCCTTGTATACTTAATGTATTAAATATTTAGGCATTTTGTTATTCATATCTCAATTACAAAGTTCAGCTGATCATGAGTATACCTGAGTTCTAGTGAGGCTGAAATCAACTGTAAAACTTTTGTTGTTCCTAGCTTAGGCTAAATCACAGTATTTAGGACAAAATCATGAACTGCAATGCCTACATATTGGCAAAGTGATTAATTCTACAGTCCAAAGGAGATGTACTAAAATTTTGAGAAGAATCAAATCCCTTACAACATACTTAACATATAAAAAGAGAGGGGAAGCATTCATGTAATATGGTCATAATAAATTAACATCAAAGGATTGTGATGAATTAGCATTTAGGTTTGACACTGATTCTCAATCAAATACAATGAAACTGAACTTCCTCATCTGTTTAGATGAGTGCAGATCTGACTGTGTATGCACACCTCCATTCTCATTGCAGAGCCTTCTTATAAGGAAATCCTTCCCTTGTTAATTTCAGCTGTGTTATATGGTCATTTATGGTGTTTGAGAAATAATCATGCAGAAAAGAAATGAACTGTTCAGAAAACACACTTTAAAAAACAAGGCTACTCACTTGTCTAACCTGAATTACCTCAGAGAAACTGAACATTAGCTGGCTCCAGTGTACGCTCACAGCCCAGAAAGCCAACTGTATCCTGGGCTGCATCAAAATGAGCGTGACCGGCAGGTTGAAGGAAGCAATCCTGCCCCTCTACTCTGCTCTCATCAGACCTCAAGACAGTTCTGGTGCCTCAGTGTAAGAAGGACTTAGAACTGTTGGAACAAGTCCAAAGGAGGGCCACAAGGATGATCAGGGGACTGGAGCACTTTCCATAAGAAGACAGGCTGAGAAAGCTGGGGCTGCTCAACCTGGAGAAGAGAAGGCTGCATGGAGACCTCATAACAGCTTTCCAGTATCTGAAGGGGGCCTATAGGGATGATGGATAGGGGCTCTTCATTAGGGACTGTAGTGATAAGACAAGCAGTAACGGGTTAAAACTTAAACAGGGGAAGTTTAGATTGGATATAAGGAAGAAATTCTTTACTGTAAGGGTGGTGAGGCACTGGAATGGGCTGCCCAGGGAAGTTGTGAATGTTCCATCCCTGGTGGTGTTCAAGGCCAGGCTGGACAGAGCCTTGGGTGATATGGTTTAGTGTGAGGTGTCCCTACCCATAGCAGGGGGGTTGGAAGTAGATGATCTTAAGGTCCTTTCCAACCCTTAATATTAGATGATTCTATGATTCTAAGATATGTACAGTCTTATGAGAAATCCATCATTTTCATTTGGATCATAAAGCAATTTTCCAAATTCAGCTCTGGTTGCATTTAGTCTTTTAATATCAGTAACAGTGACATGAATGAACATTCACAGGAAAAGTTCTTAAGTATAAGCCATGAAAACCAGAATGTGTTCTTCCTATACTGCTGATTTGGGGTATGACCAGACCACATGAAACCTCTGCAATAGCTCTGATCACAAGGTTACTGCCCCTTGCCTTACGATACGTATTTCCCATACAAGGTAAAGTGAGACAGCTGAAACAGGAACACAGGAAAGTACTGTATATAGTTACTTAAGCTTATCCATTTTGATTTGTCTCTGTACCAGATTTCCTTCGCTAAGCACATGCACTGGAGCAAGCTAATGGTCACCTTTAATGATGCATGAACCACAACTGTCCCATCAAAGCCATGACAGCATACAAATAATTCTTAGCACTTTATAAAAAATACTGATCATAGTTTGCTTCATTCAAACTGCCAACTTGGCAAGCTGCAAACCAATCAGAAACTTCTAAATCAGAAAAAAAATATTAAAATATTTCAAGGGTTAATTCTTCCACTTGAGGATTCTCCTGGGTCCATTAATTCCGGCACAGTGTGGTTTCTGAGTAATTGCTTCAGGTGTGCTGCCAGTGGTGGTAGGTTTTTGAGGTAGAATTGACTAGCACACTCTCAGTGACATGACTGACCCATGTCAATCTGCTGTCTTGCAGTTTCTTGGCCCCTACTGTTTTGTCCCACATCCCAGCTGAAATGGAATTAGAATAACATTGCTCATGTTTATCTACCTCATTGAAATCTCTTCTTGCTTTGGGACCAGTTCATTTCTTACTTTAAAATTCCCATTGTGCACATTAATGGTTTGGTGAACTGCTCAGGGCCAGCAAACTAAGCTACAGCCATCATCCTTCAATCTAATCATGTTTCCATCTTCTTACATTGCTTGTTACTGAACTGACTCACTCTTTTCATGCCTTGTGGAGTTTTTTTACTCAGCTTTCTTAGTGCTCCTCTGTTCTTGGTTAGGGAGCAAATATCTTAAGTCATCTTCCACAAGAGTCACACTGGCCATGTGTCCTGCCCACCTTTTTTCAACTCCCATTTGCACTTTGCTTTCTTCTTGTACAGACTTACTCAGCTGAAACACAGCGCTTTAACTGGTCTCTAATGTTTTTAGTTTTGTACTGCTGCTTTGCTGTGCCAAACTATTTAGAGTGAACTTTTCTCCTGTTTGGCAATGCAAAATCTCTAGTCACTGCTGCTCAGTATAGTCATTATGAACAAACGACTAATTAACTGAAACGGATGTGGCATATTTTATTTTTTTAAATTTTGGCTCCTACTTTTCTCTGGGAGCAAACAGGATGTCAGCAGAAACATCTCAGACACCAAATGCAACCCACTGAATTCCCATCATTACTGTTGACAATTCCAGGTACTGTTCCCTTGTTACTCTGGTATTTTTAATTTACACTTTCTACTTGGTGTTAAAGACACCATGCCTAAAAGTAGAAGCTCCTTTATGACACTATGCTTGTCTCACTTTGGCAGTAAAGGGAGAATTCATGTGCTTCCTGATTCCAGTGTTACCCTGTCAGGACAGAGCACCCTCCACTAGACACCTCCAGACTCCTCATCTGCAGCCTGGGGACAGACCTCTTAGAGGTATATTATTCACCCTATGGCTCCTACAGTTGATGCTGCTTCTCTCACCTGAAGCAACTCTTCCTGACACCTGTGAGTCTGCTCCCGCCTATTTCAGGATTTCAACTGCATACTTGCCCATCATCTTCAACAACTTCTGGGATCTTCTGGGTCTGTAAAACTTCTTTGCTTTTTTATTAATCAGAGCATTATTTTTGGTGGCATTAAACCTTTTTTTTCGAGCCAGAACTCCTTAGCATTCAAACAGCTCAGGGTGTTGGCAGTCCTCTTGTATAAGCAGCAACTATTTTTTCAAACCCAGAATTGTAGCTTAGTCTTGTCCAGTAGCCAGATTTTTTTTTTAATAAGGTGACCATCATTACATGCAGATCCCTTTTCTACATGTTTTCTAGCTGGGCTTGGAACAAAGACAAGTTTAAGGGACTGAATGCCAAGTTCTGCATACATATAGATGTTTAATATATTTTAATAGTTTAGACAGTTTGGTTTTAACAGTTTTTAATAGGTCTAATATTGCAGACTATACTGTCTGCAACTAAATACATAAATAACTTTTTTCTTTTTTCATTTAAGAAAGTCAACTTCAACTGCCAAAATGTCAACATGAACTGGAAAATGAGTACTCTTCAGTGAAAGATTAACAGGCATGTCTGATGATTTAGGGTGCTTCTATATTCTCAGGGACATAGAAAATCACTGGTATATAGTACATACCTTATAAAAGGTCGTGTCACAGCCAGAATTGTCCTGATAAACCATGATGGATGAACAATTATAAATGATTTCAAATTCTTCCGTAACCTAAGTAAAAAACACATTTTTTTAAAAAAAAAAACAATGAAAAAATCCATACAAAATCTGGAAAGATCATATACAGTGAACACTGTCCTAGAAATGAGTAGCAGAAATTGACAGCATTTAAAATCATGGCTGTGGATCAGAAAGGAAAATACTACTCACCGTCGATCTATCATTTGGTAACATTTTTTCATCCAACCCAGTCCAGGCATCCTGCTTCTTGGTGTTGCTCCATTCAAGTAGACAATCATATAGTCTTCAGCTACCATGAGCTCCAAGGTACTGATTACGTAGCTGATGAAAGTACAGGAGTAAGTGAGCATACATTTTACATTACCCATGTAAACCCCAACTAAATCAGTCTGCTATGAATAAGTTAAGGCAGACTAAGCAGTTCATGACAAGATAGTGTTTACTTTTCCTTTAAACCAAAGCAAACATTTAGCACTGGCCATTATCCTACCTGTAGATGTATAACTAGAAAACCACAACCTTATCTGCACCTTCAGAAATCTGTAGTTTCCTTACACAGGTGGAGTTTCATAGAAAGTTTTAAAATCCCACAGGTGTCTTTGCTTTTTCTTAACAGGGCATTAAATCATGAGAGATTTAAGGAAAGGGAGAGTGTGGCAGGACGATGCAAAGTTCCATGGACTTCTGAAATTAATTGCTGAGAAACTTAGCTATTAACCATAGCATCACAGAATCCTAAAATGGTTTGGGTTGGAAGGGACATTAAAGATCATCCAGTTGCAATCCCCTCCCATAGGCAGGGACACCTTCCTCTAGACCAGCTTGCTCCAAGCCTTGTCCAACCTGGCTTTGAGCATGTCCAGGGATGGTGCAGCCACAGCTTCTCTGGGCAACCTGCTCCAGCGTCTCACCACCCCCACAGTAAAGAACACAACAACAACAGCAAAAATAAAAATATGTTTGTTCAGTGAAAAAATAAGGGTCAGAAGAAGATACTTGTTTATGATTCACTACTGCTACTGAGACTGAGTAACAACTACAAATACTTTGAAACTCAAGGCTAATAAAACTTGTCCATCAACCTGCCTGCTGATGTGACAGCGCACTCGCTTCATGACCACTTCATTTTGGGAGCAAAACACCTCAGCTCAGCAACAATAATTCATACAGAACAGTGCTCTTGTCTCACCTTGAATAGCACAGTACCTAGTCAAATGAAAGGGTAGTTTCATGTTCTGGTCTGGGACTACATATGCAGATGCTCCACTCGGTAGTCCTTACCTCATTTGGGAGTTGTTATCACAGGTATGTTCAAATTGTTCTCTGTCCTATCCAGCCTCAAGGCACGTCTATGTAAAAACTACAGTGAAAGATCAGGAGTCACACCTTAAAAACCTGAATGCTGGAGTGTGCTCAAAAAAAAGGTAGTTCTATTCCCTAAGCATAATGGCCCCTTTTACAGATGTATGGGAATGACTCATAGTCTAGTCTGATCCTTAAATTCCTGAAGATGCAGGTTCTTTAAAAGAAGGCTCAGGGGAGACCTTATAACAGTCTTCTAGTACCTAAAGGGGCACTACAGGTAATTTGGAGAGGGGCTTTTTACAAGGCTATGTAGAAGCAAGACAAGGTCTAGGGGCTTTAAAGAGGGGAGATTTAGGTAAGGTATTAGGACAGAGCTCTTCCCTGTGAGGGTGGTGAGGCATTGGAACAGATTGCCCAGAGAAGCTGAGGCTGCTCCATCTCTGGAAGAGTTCAAGGCTAGGCTCAATGAGGCTTGGAGAAATCTAGTGTAATGGAAGATGTCCCTGTCCATTGCAGGGGGGCTGGAGATGATCTTAAGGTCCCTTCTAACCCAAACCATTCTATGATTCTGTGATTCTGTGAATAGTAGGAAATCTGTTCCTCACCAACAAGAGTGATACTTCACCTGCACATACAGCAGGCAGGCATTAAGTGACTACCTCCATACATTTGATAAATCCCATCTGAATAACTACTCAATTCTCACTGCTTTCTTTCTCACCTTGCAGTTGTGCATTTGCTGCCTTTGCATGCACCTGTAAAAGCTCATGTCTAATGGTGAAATATCAAAGTGGGGGATGTATGGCCATCCGGATGGAAAATGCCAGATTTAACTGAACTGATTATTTGATGGATTATGAAATTAGCCCTTCCACAAAACATCTAGTGCTTTAAAGACATTAAGACACTGAAACATAGAGAAAAGTGTGTACAACTGTTTCTCAAAACACTACAAGACTTCCAGTTATAGAGAGACAGTCTGAAAATATCTACATTTGGCCTAGGTGTAAATGGAGTTCTGAATAGTATGAATAATCAACTATAGTAAGAACAATCATGCCTACTGCTCACCAGGAATAAGAGAAGTATCACAAAAAAAAAAAAAAAATCTTGGCTATTTTTTTAGTGAGGTCCCACCTCACACACTTTCACTTAGCAGCTCTTCTTCACTGCGGGTTGAATTAGACCCTCTTCCATTTTAGGCACACTGAGCTCTCTTGCAAACCTTACCTAACTGGTAATTTTCTGTTATTTGGTAATGAAGGTGACTTCATTATTTGAAAAGATGGACAGACTTTTTGTTAATGACTTGAACAATTCACTCACTCTGAAAGCAAAAAGTGCTGGGTTTGATATTCAAAGTACAGTCTTTTAAGTTGCAATTCGTTTTAAAAAAATTAAACCTCTAGACTGTATCAGGCAGCCACAAATGAAACAGTAGAATGTTCTGAGTAGTTCTGCATCATCTGCAAGTGCTGTAGAAGATGCTGTCTTAAGAGTTTTGTCTCAAACACAGCTTTTCAAAGACAGTTTTATAGGCTTAGTGAAGGTAACAAATAGGAACAAGGTAACTGGAAATGAGGGGAAACCAGAAGGGAAGGTAAATGCAAACTGAGGAACAATTGAAAACAGCTGTTAATCAGAAACTAGAGTGGTCATATGCACTGCAAGTGCATGATTATCTATTGGAAATATGCTGTATAAAAATTGGGAAGAGATTTAGTGATTTGCAGGTCCTCCAGACCCCTATATAATTCAATAGTAAAAAATTCTCAAATATTTAAATCCCTAAGTTGTTTGGTATGTTGTGAACTGTTGCACTCCCTCTATTTCAATGCAATTCACTGACATACAACTGAAAGAAAGGGGTTATCTGACTTTCCCTTTTCCTCGTCTCACAGAGGACACTCTATAACCCTTAAAATAAGCTGAACGTTCACAGCCAACCTGAACTCTCTTATACTACTACACCAGAAAAAATCAGTAAGTTATGAAGTTGTCTTTGTCAATGTCCCCAAGTGATGTGGAAAGGTCTCTTAAGACTTGAAAAGGCTCTCTCTGCAAAGTCCATTTACCATTTGCTTTATCTATGGACAAGGGTCTTGGGTGAAGTCAAAGAAAATCATTAAACGTCAGTCAGTTTCTCTCAGCTTTGTTCCTAGCTATGAAGTTAAAGCCACTGTACAATATCTCCTCTCTGAATCAGTGGGTACTGTGTAAATCAGCTACTGTGGATGACATTGGGCTCTTAAAGGCTCTACCAGACAAACGGTGGGAGTTGGTCTGACTTGGAACTAAAGCACTCAATCTCATTTTTCATACACAGACACAATGTTGGCTGTAACCATGCACCTTCAAGGAGTGGAGTTTTAAGGAGAGTGGGCCTGTGCTCTTGGTGAGCTGCAGATGGTGAAAGCTAGGCCTCTGCTGGCTTTAGAAATGACTGAATGGATTTTAGCATAGAAAATGCTCAAATGATTGATTTTTTAGCAGCTGTGAGTGCAAATAGCTGGAGGCACTTCAGGGGAGTACTGCCTACACAATTGCTGGCTGTCAAAACAAGTTGCTACTAGCAGTAATTTTGCTGTCATGAATTTGGGTTCATGTGGCCAAAGCTGTGTACCGCTCAACTGGCCTCTGATACTTTTAACTGAATCAGAAGCAGCTGGAGTAAGGAAAAATACTTAGAGCTCTTTGTGTCAGCAACTATAATTTATTTTGCATTTTTGAAACGAGTGTCACAAAATGGTCCTGTGACTCCTAAACACAGCTACAACATGTATTAAAAGTATTATATACAATGATAATGTATATATACAACAATATATAATAAACAGTGAAAACCAGTCTGGTGGCCTAAGACCCTGCTGACTGTTACAAAGGAGTGGAAATCATTAGTGAAACAATGCAATGATTGTAGGCCTAAGAAGCTGAAGATAATGCATTCCTTGACATTTAGGGAGATACTATAGTCAGATTTGGTCCTGACACATATACCTTTATTTGGGATGGCGAGTAGGTAAAGAATACCAAAATAATGACCTTTGGAACAGTTCATCTAAAACTGCTATTATTCTTGTCATTCACACAACTCCCCTTCCAATGATCAAAATCACCTCTTAATTAAAGACAGGTTATCTCTCACTACGTAATTATGAGTACTAACTCAAAAAACTCTGTGACATTGCTCACATATCACTCACAGGAAAAGATTTTCCATGACATAGTTGTAATCAGTTCGACTGCTGTCTGGCAAGAAGCATGCTGCAAACACAATGATAGCATTCAGACCATCACCATAGTATCCTGTGGAAAAAAAAAAGAAAAAGGCATTTTTGTCTTTGTTAAAGGCTCTTAACAAGATAAATGTATAAAGAAATCTTGAAGTTCTGGAATAGAGCTACTAAGTCTACTACTGAAGGAGACAAAAAAATGTATGAAATATCATCAAGTGATAAGCAAGCAGAATAGTCAGTTGTGTTGAATTCCTGAAAAACACACTTAGAACAAGTATCAGTAAACTTTTTACAGAGACTAGCAAAAAAGCCTTGTAAGTAATACAATCTTATCTGAACTCCTGGTTCATTGCATCTCTGGGGCAATCATGAGCTCAATGCTCACCTTAGAGTGAGGAAGAAGGGGCTAAGGAAAATATCATACATCTGTTATCCTGCATCTTTTGAATGATGTTTCATAAAGTCCTACAATCCAATCTCAGTTGGCTTGCACAGCTGCAATGATCTCAGAATATTACAGTTATGGCTGCACTCCACTCTCTACTATATTGTAAAAGCTCCTAAGGATCAGCTAAATAATTTGCTGAAGTTCAGTATAAAATACTTTTTCACCTTGGACACTCCAGTTGTCCAATACCGGCATTCACTGGACTGCACCACTGCCTAATGATGGCTGTACACCCTCAAATCTGCAGCACTTCTGTTCTTGGGTCCAGGGCAGTTGCTTGTTACCTGAAAGAAATTTTTCTTCTTTTTTTTTTAATGATGGATTAATGCTGGCTAACCTTCTCTACAATCCTTTGTAGCTGTTACAGATTTCTGTATTATTAATAATAAATACAACTACATAATAATAAATAGAATCATAGAATAGTAAGGGTTGGAAAGGACCTTAAGTTCATCTAGTTCCAACCCCCCTGCCATGGGCAGGGACACCTCTCACAAAATCATGTCACCCAGGGCTCTCTCAAACCTGGCCCTGAACACCATCAGGTTGGAGCATTCACAGATTCCCTGGGCAACCCACTCCAGTGCCTCACCACCCTTAAAATAAATAAAACTGCATTTCAGTTTTGTTTAAAACATACATACAATCAGGACACAATTTATAAAGATGCTGCAGAAATGGTTGTAGGTAGATAGCAGTAATGACATACAGAGATAGAAGCTGGATGTAACTAGAGAATGTACTGAAAGCCTTTCAAAAGAGGCTATGAGGAACTATGAGTGAGAAATCACAATGTTTGTGAAGGAAACCCGGGGTCTCCCTCAAAAATGGGAACACATTCCTGATAAATAAAGGGTAACACTGGCAATTATGCAATACTTTCCTGAGGAGATTTTAAGACTTACAGTGCTTTTTGGATACTGGACAGCAGTATCCAACCCTCAAATGCCCTTGCATTGTGGCCAGACAAGCAAAGCAAAATTCTGTGTGGAAAGAGGAAGATAACACACAATCTACATGTGCCAACCAAGGACAAGTGAGAGAGGTGTTTTTTTCTCAGACAGCTGAAACAAGGAGATGATGTTTACGTCAAGGAAGTAATTTCTTACATGGCTTTGTAGAGATCTACAAAGAATCTAGTATCCCTGACAAAATGAGTGCTTCAAGGCACTTGCCCATGAAGTTTTCCATGCCAAGGAGAACCACAGCTGATTAATTTGAACCCTATCCCAGGTCATAAGGACATGCATAGAACTGCATTCCATTCAGGGCTCTCAGCTGATCCTTAAAGACAGAAAACAACTACTGCTACCTGACTTACAAAGGGGAGCAAAAGAAGGGTAAGATTCTCAAAGAAAAATGTGCATGTCAGAAGCAAGTCTCCTGCCTCAAGCCATATTGTTTCAAATCAAGGCTTGGCAAAGAAACCTGCTGAAGTTGTTATGTTGGATTTGTTTCTTTCTGAGTTTGATTTGGTATATATTGCACTGGATAAGATAATAATATATACTGTTGTTGATAACACCAACATCCAGTCGAGAATGCTATCTAGCCTACACCCCATGCACTGAAGAATCATTTGGACACTGCAGGAAGCTTTCTGTCCTTAGTCTGAAGTCCACTCCTCTATGAACTTGGCATCTCCTGTCTTCCTGGCATTGTGAAGTAGCTTTTTTTTCTGTCTCCCAGAGGCCAAAGGCCAGCTAGTTTATAACTGGGCTTCTAGAGCTAGAGAAGCCACCAGTCACTAGCCAGTATAATGGCAGCCCAGCATACATCCGCTGTCTTCTCCAATCCCATAGTGCAGTGCTTCTCTCCATCCTGTTGGAGGACATAGGTGGGCAGGAGAGCTAAGGATGAGGGTCTGAGTTCAAGCCAAAGGGCAATGTGGGTATATCACTTTAAACCATGTGACACAGTGTGTATGTCACAGCTCCATCTCATGTTAGGATCCATGATCATCATATCATATCTGAACAACAGATACAGTTGATTGACTTCAGTGTCCCAGTGAAGATGTCAAGATCAAATGCAAAAGAGTAGCATTGCATTGTCTACCAAAGATATACACAGGTAGGCAGAAGAAACTCCAGTCCTGCTTTCAGCATCCTCAATTTTTAAGACATGAAAGAGTATAACAGTCTTCAAAAGAAAAGAACTCCACTTCCCACACTCATCCTTAGTATTACTCACTGTTAAGTTTCCATTTTCTCAACAGGCCCACATACGTTCAGAGACAGCACTCATTTTACCTATCTCATCCTAAATCAGCTCAGCTGAATTATGCAACAAAGCAGTATTCCCCCCCCGCCCTCATCTTTACAAATAGGGAGGAGATCTCCTCCTTTGCACTAGTTTAAAAATCCTTGAAAGACTTTCAGGACAATTTATATCATGCCACATAAAGCAATCTGTCCAGCTGGCTCAAGATTTTGGCACTGAGAGCACATCATGGCAGGCATGTTCACTAAATTACACAGCACAGTTTCCAGTTCAGGTAAAGCAAAATGATTATGTGCAGACGACACCTAACAGAACACAGAAGAAAAACCCATAGATAAATCTAAGCCACTTTTTCTTAATCATGCTCATAGACAAGGAATGTTCACCCAAGGGAGAAGTGCTTTTTAATTCGTCACTAGATGCCAGAAAAAGTCATTTGCCCAAATTCGCAGTCAGCCTACACAATGAGACAGATCCCTAAGAAATGTGTATATTAACATATGTGGAAGGCAATCTCGCATTTACACTGCCAATTCTACTTTCCTTTTTTCTATTTTGTGGGTACAATCTAGATTCTGCATTTGGTGTCCTCTACCATTTGGCAGGGAGGAATGTTCAGTAGATCAATGAATCATCAAGACATGCTTGGCCTGACTTCCAATTGACTAATTTTAACTCAAATCTGTTCTTAATCTTGAGATTAAAGGAAATTTTCCTGGCTTTCTAAAGCTCTCCAAAGACACTAAAGTATTGCCATCATATGGCACATCATATGGGATCATACGGAATAGGCCTAGCCACATCATGTAGAAATCGTTCAAGCTGTCCAAAGATTTCCCATGATCCATGCCTCAAGATTATTTTGTTTCCCCATCTTCAGTCTCCCACTTCATAAACACAGTATTTAATCCAGTCCTTAACCTGCCTTCATATGGCTAGATTTCAAGCAAAATTTCCAGTTTAGTCAGTGGTGTAACTTATTATTATATCTCACACCATTTCTTTTACAATGGCTAAGTTACCATCCAGTAACTGAGTTGTTACTGACTCATTCAAAAGGTAAGGAAATGTAATGTTCTTTATCTTAGATTTGAGTGATCTAACAAAACAAGATGTCAGCCATGCAAAATTTGAATCCTGATCATTTCACACCGATAGGTGAGCTCAATGACCTTGACTCCCATTCCTAGGCTGTGCATTATTATGTACTTCATAGTTGACACCAGAGTTATCTGCCACTGGAAGCAGTCCCTATTCAACAGTCAAGCTCAAGCAGTGCTCAATTAAGAGCTACTTCTCCACTCACTAAAATAGATTGGTATTTATTTTTCATAAAAGCCAGTAGAAATGTATACATCAGCATCTAGTAGAACTGTACATGACAGTTTTCACCACAAATATACCTACTAGATTACAGCATACAAGAACATAAATAAACACCATTAGTAAGGCCTCAAAATATTTTATGTTTGTTTCCTAAATTATGCCATCTGTGTCTATTTGCTAAACTGTGTCTGAGGTGTCATCACATTCATAAATCTTAGTTGGTGTTGTCACAATGGGGAAATGCTTGGAGGTTTAAATGTCTTTATTAATTCAAACTGTATCTTCTGCACACTGGCCACTGTGAACATATGCAGGCTAGCATCTAGCTGCTTTTAATGTAAGTGTGTGAATTTGAAGACCACATCCTCGGGTAATATAATTAACCAAAATTTATTTATGTCACTTTTATAGGATAGAGTTTCCACATTGAAAATATACTGAAAACAATGATTTACCTTTAAATGATGTTATGGATCAGCAACATTGTAACAGAAGCATCCTCATATAAACTCATCAATCTTATCTCTTGAGATGCTAAGTTACCTGCCTCAGTTTTTTGCAAGAATAGAACAACTCATGGTTACTTAATACCTTACTTACCAGGTGGCAAGCAATGTCCTCCAAACCTACAGAATCCAAATATAATCTAAAACCTGAGACACCAGGAAAAGGCACTTAGTAGCAGTTAGAAAGCTTTGTTTCATATTCTTCCTTCAATAGCTGCAGTAATATTTAACCATTTGAATTCATTTATACAGAAGTGTGCTAGTAACACTAGAACAACAAATTCTCTGAAGAGGTTAGGGAGCGATGAGCAAAGAAGTCTATATAGGAAGCACATGAGGTAATTCTCCTACTTTAAATGTTTGATATGCTAGTTGATAACCATTAACAGACTACTCAAAAAACCCTCAAACCAACAACCCTAAACCAACAGTTGTTGGTGAAGTGCTATCTGCTGACAACTATAAATGGCAGAAAAATAACATAAAGGCGCTTAACCAGACAATGGAAGACCCAGGGAAAATTGCATTTTTTCTTTTGCCACTCAACTTGTTTAGATCTGTGCATCCACATATATCATTCAGCAAATCAGAGAGAACTTCTTCATGCAAAAGTGTTTGCTAAAATCCACAGGTTGAAGTTTCAAAATCTTTTTTCTGTGCAAAAATTTTTTCCCTTGTTCTAAGATAGTTTTAGCCTACAGTGACCAGACTGTTAGTAATACATGCATGTCAGATTATTTGTTGCTCCTGAAATTGCTTTATATTTAAAATACTCATCAGCCTTTGCTAAACTGAATTGAAAGCTGGGTTGATTTCAGCCACAGCTGAATAAAAACCCTTCTCTCTCCCTTTACCAGTATGATAACTGAACTAAAATAGAAGTAAATCATACTCAATAAAGCATTATTTTTTTACATCAATATAAATAATGCATTTAGGATTTTCCTACCTCCATGTGAAATGACCTTTTTGTAAGGTTCAATGACTTTCATATCAATTCTTTGTTCCTGTTCTCCAATAACCACTGTTCTCCATAACCTGTTATCCTCTCGCTCTTCTTCAGCAGTGTACTCTGGAATTGATTCAGACTCCTCCTGGCAAACATCCTTAGTAGCAGTCTGCTCTTCTGAAAAATAAGAATTTATGTATTACATTTTCCTGTAAAAACTCTAAATATTTTCTTTGTTATATACATTTGAAATAGATGACTGAAATCAACCGGACTTTTCCAGCAATGATACAAATAAACACAGAATTCGGTCATATTACAGTCAGGAAATGAAAAGTTCCAATTTTTTAAAACTTTTCATTATTATGAGCATAAAAATAACAGCAGCAATTATCACCAGGCAGAATACTGCCACAAGATATTTGCATCCAGTTAGTAAAAATGATCAGCTGCTCATTAGAGGTACTGCACTGTAGGTCTTTAAAAATCTTTGTGTGGCAGGTGTGAGAACTACGCTGAAAAGCAAAATAGGAAAGTAAAAGTGAACATAGCAATGCTACTTGTCTACAGAATAAACTACCACAGAGCTACAGCTTCTCAATTTTTTCCCAGTTTGCCTCCAATCTCTTCACATCTGGCACCAGCAAACACTAAGAATGAACATCTTTCTCTCCTTCAGTCATAAGATAACGTTGACTCCTCACAAAATAACCACAGTATTTGCCTTTCCCAGGACCTTTTAGTTGAGGTTAAACCCCATTTCCCTACCAGATGTGAAGCACAGAGCAGCCAGGCAATCAGGCCTATTTATACCGACACACGTGAGAGAATAGGTATATGTAGTCCACAGACACAATGATCACAATAAAAAAGCTGCACGGCTGACAAGAGACTATGAAGTCTCTTAGCACAGCCTCTCTGCTGAATACTCTTTTTTTCAGAAAAGCTGTGAAGTAATTAACAAAATCTACATTTCCATAGCACATCGATAAGATGGCTCTTAACAACAAATTGAATTGCATTCCACTTTTTCAGACTTAACAGCTGGTTACAGAGAAAGTGACATGAAAAATGGAATTATTTAATTTCCTTCTTTATTTATTGTTGCAACATACATTTTTTTAATGCGGGGGGGGAATTTGCTTTTTGCACTATTCTTGCTGAAGCATCTTTGCCTTGTGGCTGTGTGCATATCATTAGTTTATATTCATAGTAAAGATTTTGTGCACTTTATGTATTACACATATTTGAAGTAAATATATAAAATCAACAGTTCTTTTTAAAGCATAATTCTGGCTCTGTAGTTGTAAGTAAGAGTAGAATTTGATCATGTAGGTCAATAGCGAGGTAACAGTGAGATAGTGAGATATATAATGAAATATATTTTTATATATAAAAAGCTGATCAGACATCCTACTTGAAAATACCAGAGATCTACAGGAGTTTAGAAGTAACTAAGAGAAGTTATTTTGACAAGAAGAATACAGTATTTTGTGGAAGCCCTCAGATTTTTCTATGCACTGATTTATTTTCAGATGCCTTTGATTAATGCTGCTTCTTAAACTACTCACACAAATTGAAGTACATGATTCTTAACATGCACCAGTTTACCAGAAGAATGAAATAATTAATCATTATGAAATCAGGAATGAGACAGTATGCTGTGTATATACATCTACACAGAGAGAACCTATGGGGACATACACATATGCGTAGTGACAGTTTCTATTGCTGGCTTATTTTGATAAAATAATATGCCTCTATACAAATGTCCATAGCATGGGGAACAAACAAGAGGAATTAGAGATGTGTGCATGTCTACAGGAAGGGCTGGTTGGAAATGTGATGCTCCAGGACAGCCTTGATTGTAGTGATCATGAGATGATCGAATTCGAGATCCTCAGGACAGTGAGAAGAGCATGCAGCAAGCTCACTGTCCTGGACTGCAAGAGAGCGGACTTTGGCCTCTTCAGAAACTTTCTAAGTAAGGTTCCATGGGATATAGCCCTAGAGGGCAGGGGGGCCCAAGACTCTTGGTTGATAGTCAAGGAACACCTGCTGCATGCTCAGGAGCAATGCATCCCTACTAAAAGGAAGTCCTGCAGGAGGGCCAGGAGACCTCCTTAGATGGAAAAAGAGCTGCTGAGGAAAATTCGAAGGAAAACAGAGGCTTATAAAAGGTGGAAGCAAGGACAGGCATCCTGGGAAGAATACAGAGATGTTGTCTGGGAAGCTAGGGACCAGGTTAGGAAGGCTAAGGCCCACCTAGAATTAAACTCGGCTAGGGATGTTAAGGATAACAGGAAGAGATTCTGTAGGTACGCTGCAAAAAAAGACAGGCTAGGGACAATGTGGGCCCTCTCCAGGAGCTATCAGGAGAACTGGCTACCCTGGATTTGGAGAAGGCTGAGGTTCTTCAT
>JAOEHY010022859.1:0-53684 GCA_025447955.1 Psilopsiagon aurifrons
GGAGCCAGATTTCTAGGAGTGAGGAAGGCAAAAGCATCCTGAGGTTCCTCAGAAGATCTGTTCGCAGAAAATGTGATCCTCCAGGGAAGCCTGGGCTGTAGCTATCATGAGATGGTCAAGTTTGAGATCCTCAGGACGGTGAGAAGAGCATGCAGAAAGCTCACTGCCCTGGACTTCAAGAAAGCAGACTTACGGGTTCAAACTTAAACAGGAGAAGTTTAGGTTTTGGTTAGATATAAGGAAGAAGTTATTTACTGTGAGGGTGGTGAGGCACTGGAATGGGAATGTGAATGCTCCATCCCTGGCAGTGTTCAAGGCCAGGTTGAATGGAGTCTTGGGTGACATGACCTAGTACGAGGTGTCCCTGCCCATAGCAGGGGGATTGGAACTTGATGATCTTAAGGTCCTTTCCGACCCTAACTGTTCTATGAGTCTACAATTCTATGATCTGTGGGTTGGACTAAGCTCATTCTGCATCTGTGGCACTTCTTATCCAACACTGGCCAATGTGGCCCACTTGTAAATCCTATAGGTTGTAAAATGCATGAAAGTGAGCACTGAGATTAAACCATTCTCAGCCCAAAGATGTTTAATTTGTTTCAGTTCTTTGGATTCCCCCATTGCTCCTTTGCTGATCGCGAGAAAAGGAAAAGATAGCCGTTTGATAACAGTTGGAGTCTGACTACCCAGGCTTTTTTAAATTGTCAGCACTGAGGTCAATGTTTGGGGCAAAGCTGGCATTAGCGAGGCTCATAGAATTTCTTCCTTTTATCTGCCTGGGGGTCTGTTGCTCCAGCAGTGCCCTCCAGTGATCCTGTCAGGGAAGGAAAAGCTATTCATGAACTCTTTATCCAGTTGGTACCAACCACCAGCAACAGGAAGGAAGCCGCACCACTGTCTGCTGTGAGGTTTTCTAGCTGGCAATAGTGAGCTCAGAGTGAAATCTGTTGTTCTTATGGTAGACTTTGCTGAGCTTTTCTACATTTTAAATGTATGCTTGAGTATATATCTGAGTGACAGAGGCTCCTTGGAGCTAGGAAGAGATGGAACTCAGCAGTTTGCTTGTTCCGAATAAGAGCAAGAGAGATACGTATTTTCCCTCAACACCTTGTACAGCTTTTACTAATAACGTTAGCATCAGTCCAGCTGGCCTGAGGCTCGGTGTTCAGGCTGGGCAGTAAGCTTCTGTTGTCTTTGTTGATAAGAGGACTGATAAAATGATGCTTTCCGTCCATAACATCAATAAATATTGCCATACAGGTTCAGATGGCTCATGTAGAGTTTACACCATTTACTTTCAGTTTTGAGGTTTATTCAAAGAACAGTGAAGGCAATTAAAAAATAAAAAAGTGCTGAGTCCCGTAAGGACCCACAAGGATTAACATTCATGGAGCTTTGCCAGTGCAAAATACCCACCAAGTTAACCTGACAGCTTTTGTCATGGACATGGAGAATGCAGGCACCATCATCTCCTTTCTGATTACCCTTTGTAGAGTAAAACAAGTGCATGTAATAAGAACAACTCTGTGACTAGATCACCCAAGACCTAAATATTTTATATGTTTTGTTGCTTTCATTTCCATTTTCATATGTGGATTTTACAGTTTGCAAAGCTTGTTGATTTTCTTAAGCCGATACAGCTTTCTTCTGCATCAGTCTGACTTGCAAGCATCATATAATTGTCTGGGGTGAAGAATACAACCGCAGGGTCATTGAAATGTCCTCAGCATCACTTTAGTGCAGAGAGAGCTCCAACAGTAGCCTGGTGGATTTTTCTTTCCTTTGTGCTATCACAGGCTTTATTTTTATCTTAGCAGTGTCTCGTCCAGTAAGTATGAAAGACTACTGGTTTGTGCTAGACCACTGTGTGAGTTCATTACTAAAGCAGTGCTTCTGGCATGGCACTTAGGCCTTCATACAGATTTATTCTGCAGGGTTTCTTTCCAATTTTAGTCTTCAAACCTACACCCAAGAGAAATTTCAGCAATTTGAAACTGTAAGAAGGGTTCACTATGCTTTGTTTTTAGCATATTCATATTGTTTAAACTTTTCTGTCCACTGCAGCCATATGTCTTCCAGAAGAATATTATTTTGAGAGGAAGAGAGCCATTGCCAGTAACCCAGTGGGGCTGAAATCATCAGCATTTATGAAGATAAGTAACTTACCTAAGCCAGAAGTTTTAGCACAGGTTTCTACAATTTACAAATTTGCTACTATTTCTGTAGGGCTTGAGTTCAGGATCCTTCTTCAGCCAGCTCATTCTTACGCTTTTTTCCCACATTCCCAAACTGCTGCACCCCCAATCCATGTTTAAACCAGCCTTAGGTAGGTGCTGGCAGGTTTTCTTAAACTGGCAAGAAAAAATAGGAGAAAAACAAATCCTTGGGCTCCTGGGGGAGAAGAGAGCAAGCGACTTGAGTCTTTAATACCCTCACTACCAAAACACGATCAGGCTGCTTAGGACCTGACACACTTGGTAGCCATGCATAAGATAACAGTGGTGATTATGTGTGGCTCTGGAAGAAACAACGACTTTAGAAGACTTGATGTACACCATTTGATCTGCGACCATAAGTTATGCTTTTCCCACGCATTTGAATTGCCTTTCATAAAGTTATCTCTCAGTAGAAGGATTCCCAATGTGCAAGCACTATCTAGGATAACAAGCTGATAAACACTCCATTTCCTTCTAAACTCACTGTAGGTCGTGTTGCCATCAATTACTCTGTTTCTCCAATCTACAGTAGAGGGTCCAAAACCTGAAGAAGGTTAGCACCAAAGCGATCTAACTACCAAGTGTACTTTGTAGTGCTGGGTTTTTTGGTGCCCAGCTGGAAGCATTCAAGCTCAGATTCAGCTCATACAATGTGACAGCTGTCTGAAACCCACAACGTTGGAGTTGGTCCCCTTAATTTCCTTTGATAGTCGATGAAATGAGCAGGACTTCTGCAGAGAATATTTCTGTTCAGCTAAACCCTGTATGACCCTTTGCTATCTGACTACCAGAAAAGGTTACAATGCTGATGGTCCTCACATGGGTCCCTCAGGTGTACACCTGCCCAAAGTAACATGGGAGACAAATTGGGCCAGTGAGCATCAGTTTGAGAGCCACCACCTATTCAGTTAAGATTGCTGGTGTCAAAATCTCCTGGAAGCTAAGCAGAAAGTGCTGCGATGCCATATACTCAGTATTAGCTGACAAACTTGAAAACAACCATCTACATGATGGAAAATGTGGGTAGATCAGCCATGGGAGGGAAATTATTTGTGGATTCTGGAGATTGTGATACACTTTGTGGCAGACAAACTGTGCTGACAGCCAGGAAAATACTTATTCTCAGCATAAAACTGTGGGCTTCATGATTGTGGTTAAAATAATACCCTTGGCATTGCGGGTCAAGTTGTGCAGTGTTAGTTGCACTGTATTGTCACTGTGCATCTCTGCCAAGAGCAGAGGCAGCATTTGCAATGTTCCAGCCAGCACTTTTCCAAAAGTGTAAGTAAAAAATTAATGAGAAAAGAGGGGAAAAAAAAAAAATCAGAAAACAAAACACAACAACAGAGTTCATGTGTGTTTCTCCTTGAGACTCAAACTTCATTCCCTTTCTGTCATGACCAAGGTGATTCTACATTCTCCAGGAGACAACTGGGATTGTTCACCTTTAGGGTGAACCATGCATGAAACAAGACTTGTAATTTTCTTGCAAGGTTTGTGGCACTGAAGGGTTTTGAACCTTCAGCTTACCACCCTGCCAGTACATTATCTAACTGGCTGGACTTGTAATTGAACTAATACTGAACTCTTTTGCTTCTCTCCCCGGGTTGGGGAAAGATTCTTAAGTAACATTTCAGGAAAGGAAAATTAAAAACGTGTCTTTCCTTCTGCTGCCCCATCTCCCAGGTGCCTCCCCCTCCTGGATGAGACTGAGGCAACTTGCGTTTAGGACAAACCACTTAGTTTACACATATGCTTCAGTCCATGTGTAAGTTTTCTAGGTGACAATTTTATCAGGGAAAATACTGCTCAGATTGTGTGCACAAAACAAATGCTTGTAAATATTAAAAAAAAAAAAAAAAAGAGGAAAAAAAGTTGATTTTCAGTTGTGCAATAAAATTGTGAAATAATCCCCTCAATTCCTTTCCAATCCCTGACTTGACATGTGCTGGTTTCAGGAGCTGGTCTTCAGTTTCTGGCTGTTGTTTCTTCAGACAGAAACAAACAGAGAGGGCATGGACTGTCTTGTTTTCGTCCTTGAGTTTTTTATTAGTATTTGATTTTGTATTGTCTTCCCTTTAATCTGGTTTATTCTGACAACCCTGAGTCAATTGGACACATTAGTACAAGGCTGTTTGCACTGCAGACAGGTGAGTCATTATCGGCTCAGTGTTAATCATATGTTTATCTGCTTTACTTGACCTTCTTCCTGCTGTTGTCTTTGTGTAATCAAAGATAAGACTTTAGTAGATGAGGGGAGTTTATTCAGTTCATATTTAGAGTATGACAACAAGCAGATTGAAGAGGAATGACACCTCACCAACAGCATGGAAGTAAATCCAGCTAATAGGTTAGCATTGCAAAAGCTTTATGTGCCAGATGGAAGCATGGATTTTCCGTTATACAGGAGTCCTTCACTTGGTAACAGAAAAATACCATGCAAAAACCAAAAGCCTTCACTTTGATGTTAATTAACCCTTGCTGATAGGTTTCTCAGAGGCTCAGAGCTACAATTGCACCTCCCATAATCTCACAGCTGATGCATCCTTTAACACTAATAAATGGGACCATAGGACTATATCTCTCTTCCTACCTCCTTCCTTTTCACTTGGTGCCTGAGGCTTCTCTACAGAACTTCATTATCAAGAAACGAGACAGGAGGTAAGAGTGGGGACACAGGTCAGCTGCATAATCCTTTGTGTTTTTTCTTAACTAAAATTCAAAGTAAAGTCTGCTATAAGAGTGTGCTGGGGGTGACAGCACAGATACTACATTTGTAGGAATATCATAAAGAATAAGATGTGCCTGAATGTGGATTATGGAGCCTCTCTTAAAGGCTGAATAGAATATGAACAAAAATGAGTGTAAATTGGGAGGCTAGCTGACTTTAGAATCATAGAATAGTTAAGATTGGAAAGGACCTTAAAATCATCAAGTTCCAGCGATTACAGAATCAAATGGATTTTGTGTGGTGCGGAAACTGGCTGGGAGTCCAAGAAGACTTAGAAAGAATGAACTTTGGATCATTATCAGAAGCATAAATGCTTGGAAAAGTGTATATACATATAAATAGGTAGAAAAGAATTCACAGAAAAAGATGAAGGAGTGGAAATGTACAAGTGGGAGTTTTATAAGCTGAACTCTGCAATCACTGGAGAGAAAGAAAAAACCTGCAGGTGTAGCTCCCTTAAACTCCCTTTCTTTGCAGCAAGGCAAAGCTGCCTTGTACTAGAAAATGAATGTTTGAGCAGGTGCAAGAAGTGAATGGCATTAACTGTGTAAATAGCAGCTGATTTTCAATAATCAGGCTCCCAGAAGGGATGCTCTGCCAATGCTATTTCCATATTACTCACAAAGCTTCCTACCCATCCACCTATGACAAACTGGTTTATAAAGAACAGTGCTTCCTTTAGGATTTATGTCAAATATTAATGCTCTGGGACAGATGCAGTAGGGCAAATTACCTCAGAGTCAGAAGTTCTGTTTCATCCAAAGGGAGCTAATTGAGTTCCCAGGGCTGAAGTAGTGATGGGGCATTACCCGCTTTTGTACCTACTCTCCTCCAATCTCTCTGTATGATTCCCGGTAGTCTTTGTGTTGCCGCATTTGCCTTCAAGCTGCTTTAAAAGAAGAGTTAGCTAGTGACCAGATCATTCAAATAGATGGGGGATAAGTGTGTGTGTGTGCTGCCTCAGGGTATGTTATGAAGTTCAAGGGCCAGGTGTTAGTTTGGGAATTGCAGAATGGTTCAAGTTGGAAGGGACCTTAAAAGATCATATAGTTACAACCCTCCTGCCATGGACAGGGACACCTTCCACTAGAACAGGTTGCTCAAGGCCCCATCCAGCCTGGCCTTGAAACAAGAGTTTTTCCGCAGATTTATCTGTTAAAATGGCATAAAAGAGGGTTATCTATCACCCTAGTTTGCCACTTGATGTTTTTTTGTTTGGTAGCCAGATTTGGTCTGTGGAACCAGAGACATTCTTCACTTTCCTATCACACAAAAGCAGTCTACAATATCCCTCCCCACTCAAATTATACCTCAGGAATAACTCTTACATGATGGTAATATGAATTGCATGCCCTGTATGGTCGATGTAGCTGTAAGGTACCCAGTGTCTGAAGGGAAAGAAGATCTAATGCACATGTCAAAATTTGGATTTCATAGCCCAGGCACTGGGAGATGCTGAAAGCTTTAGTCTTGGTAATTCTGTATTTCAATGTAAATAAAACCAAAGCCTATTCATTCAACGCAAAAAGGGGTGGCAGTTGTACTAACCCAAATGTGGTGAAAACCTATGGTGAAACCTATTTAATCATTTATTGATCACTAAATAGCTTATGTATACCAGGAGAGAAATAGTATTTTGCTAACATTCACCACCCAGTTTGTCTCCAGAGCTGGCAATTTCAGGTGGTAAATGGCAACAACCTCTCAGAGCTCTCACTTCAGGCTTTTGATGATACAGTCTTCATTTATGTTGGATTCTGATTTTGAAGGTTAATTTTGCAATTATAAGTGCTCTACATAATTTTTTTTAAACAAAAGACTATGTTTTGAAGCACCCACCAGGGAGAAAGATGAACAACTGATGGACTCAATTCATCCTCTGCTTCAGGGCATAACAACAGTTCTTAGAAGCAATTGTTCCTCTTTCCTGAACTGCATAGACAACTATGAGACATCCATATAGAGTTATCTTTCCTTTAAAATGCCCTTGGATTATTCTTTCACTTGAGGACTCCCATGTATTTCTTGCTGAGAATAGCTCTTTTAGCTTGTTTTCAGGGAGCAGCCCACCCTGTTAGTCTCAGCACTGCTCATAGAGACACCCAAGTCCTTGTCCCTTCTTCAGCTGATTAAATGCTTTCTCAGTGTTGAGGGAGCATGTACCTGCTCATTGCTTACTCAGCTAGAGCAATGCATGTAAGAGGTGGAAAAACTTTACTTAGATTTGTGGTAAAGAAAATGGGTGATCTGTACTACTGCTACAGTGTACTGATGTGTTGGTTTGTAATCTAGGGGAAGTTTGTAAAGTCAGGCTTTTCCAGGTAATCAGGCTTGGTTTCATGGACAAATCATAAGGAAGCTTTAAGGAACATAACAGCATCCAGAGATTCACAGGCAAACCCCTTATTTAGATTACAGGCTCATCAAAGATGTCTGTTAATTACCCAGAATGTTGTTTGCCTTACATATTTGATAACAGTGCCTCAGCCAGTTTAATATGCTGTGACTAATTACTTGATTAATGTCATATTTCCCTAACTAGGATACTTTGCCTCCTGGCACGCGTGAAACATTAGCTGCAAGGGCTTCATGAGTTGTCCATTTAAGGCAGTTAAGGGGGGTTTTTAGCAGTACTTAGCAGGTTGCACAGTGTGGCTGTATTCTGGAGGATGGGGGTGCATGGTGGTCTCCTGTAAGGGCACACAGGCTCTAGTAGCAACAGGTTGTATTGCTGGCTCACAAGGCACCCAGTGTTTGCATGTTTGTTTCCCTTTGGCTGAAGGCTAGTGGGTTCCTTTATGATTTAGTCTTGCCATCAATCTCTTGATGAGAAATCCTATAAAAAACCTCAGAAAGTTTTGTTCTTTGCATGTCTTTGGGAATCACTTGGATTGTCCTATATGGATGTCTTCAGAAGTTTCAGCAAGGAAACTCAGTCCTCAAAGGCTCAGCTTAAAGGATAGCAAACAAGAGATGCTCCAGTAACATATATTGGTCAGCTTGGTTCCAAAATTTCTTTAATAGGGGAATAAGCATCACAGCTCAGAAGGCTGCTACACTGCTCCACCAAATATCAGACACAGCTTTCGAGGATGTGAAGCGACACTTCGTAACGGCAGCATTTATTTATTTATCTTGTAAGGATTTTTAAAAAATCCAGTACTGCCCATTCTCTGTCCTGAAGTAACATTTCTCCTTGGAGCTCAGCTCTCAGCTCTTGTTTTAGTGATGTTTGTCTTCAGCCTTTCTTGAGTTCTCTTTGTATTTTTCCATAATGCAGTGGCTCAGATAGTGAGCTTTCATATGGGTAGGCTGGAAGCCTGCAAACCACAGGACACTTCAAGTGTGAGGAGGAGAACTGCCATGGCAGGTATCTCCTTGCTCTCTGCAAGTTACTGCCTCACAGGAGTATTTGCACCATGTCCCTCTGAGGTGCCTCAGGCTGGCAGAGTGGGAAATCTCAGGCTATTCCAGTGAGGCTCAGTGGCTTCCTTAGGGTTACCTGGGAGGGAGCAGAGCTACAAATCCATGTCACTATGTCCCCACACAGTAAATCCATTAACAGAGCATTATCATACTTCTGCTTTCCATCATACCAGAGTGTTTGGTACTGTACTTCAGTAAGTTCATAGATCAGAGTTTGCTTCTGACAGGGAATCACCTTGCTATAGGAATATCTGCCTACTCATGGTTTGGCTTAATTTTGTTGTGTTTCCCCCTGCAGAGAGGGCAAGTTTATTCTGAGCAATAGAATCAATCCACCAGCTCTGCTCATTCCAGTTAAGTGTGACGTATAGGACCTTAACTTTTAGTGTTCCTTAAAATAACAACAGGATGTTTAATTTTCATCTGGAACCTGTAAAAGTCCTTCTGCTGCACTGCTACTCGGCTACAACAAAACACATCAGAGGCCTGGCAGTTTATCTGCCCTTCCTCACACAGCAAGGAGCAGTTACAGCCCTGACCCTGAGCTTGGGTGACTTCTCCCTTCAAGTCTTTGACTCGTCAGGAAAGGCAAGAACCCTACACTGGAGGCCCCTCTCAGCAAAGTGTCTTGAGTCTGGTGCTTATTTGCCACACCTGAATCTTTGTGAAATGTTTATTTCATGAAAAACAGAATTAAATTGGATGGTTCATTGATTTGATTTAGAAAAGTGATCAGTATGGCAGTGGAAACTTGTTAATCAAAGATTCATAACCCAGCTGTTTGCGGGGGGGGAGGGATATCAGATGGAATTTTACTGCTGATTCCAGCAGTCAGTGCAGTTTGCTTTACAAGCTGTTGCAGAGCTAAAGGCACAGTAGCATTTAGTTACTGAAAAGGAAAATATTTCACCGTGTCACATCTCTGCTTGGCTTTGACTAGAAGAGAAGGGTTTAGAGCTATATATGTGCACGCATTGTGATGAAGCAAGAAATGTGTGACTGGATCCCTCCTTTTGGGGCAGAGCTGCCGTGCTGTATTCTCTGGCTCTCTTCGATTGAAGGCTTATACTTCTCTTGATAAGGAAACAGTGGTCTGATGGCTGCCAGGATTGTCCTTTGTAGGTACTTTTATTCCTGTAACTACCCCATCTGTGGAGTTCAGGAGATGAGATCAAGATGAGAAGCAGATACTGAAGCCCTACACTAAAGGCTGTAATACTCAATGTCCCCTGAACATCCATCCTCCATTTACTGAGTCCTGTGATGTAGGAAACAGGGCTTAGCCCATTTTAGAACTGAGTTATCTGAAGTAGGTTGAGGTTAAGTGGCTTGTAAATGTGTCAGTAACTCTAAAAAAACCCTCCAACTAGCTGAGAAGTCTCAGCTACATTAAAGCCCATATTCAGCATGGTTGAAGGGTTCCTAAATGTTATCACCTTCAGGCTGCTCCACAGAAAAGGGAAAAAAAACCCCAGGTTTTACCAAGCAACCAGCCTGGTTGCTTTCCCTTTACTGTACTGAGGAGACTGGAGAGAAAGGTAAGGAAATGGGAGGAAAGAAACCTGTAAAGGGCTTGTCCCACATTCTCACCAGACACCTGAGGGTAGGAAGTTCCCACTGCTGTCTGCCAGCCTCTCTTGAGAGGTATAATGAAGTGGTTAATGGATCATACTTCACCTGGAAGCCAGAAACAAGTGGAATAATGCAGGAGTCTTTCCTGGCACTGTGCTGTTTAACATCTTTTATCAGTGACTTGGAGGATGTGGCAAGGTGTGTTTTCATCTGTTCTCAGGTGACACAAAGCTGGTGCTGACAGCGGGGCAGGTCAATGCGATGATGGGCAGCATGGTGGTCCACCTGAAATACTGCATCCAGGTTTGGGCCCAGACACTGACAAACTGGAGTGAGTTGAGGGGAGGGCAAGCTGGTTAGGGATTGGATGGAGCTCTTGCTCTGTGAGGAGCAGATGAGGAAGCTGGGCTTGGTCAGCCTGGAGAAGACTTCAGGGACAGCTAGCCATAGACACTTTGTGTTTAAGAGGAGGCTACAAAGATAGAGCTAGGCTCTTCAGAGCAGTGCATATCCTCCATGCAAACTCATCCACCTATAGAGAAATTCCTGTAACCACCTACCCATCACAGCCCTGCTTTACCCAAGCATATGCCTGAATTGCTTTCTTGTTGGCATCTCAGTCCCAGGCCTTTCTGGGAGCCTAGCAAGCCCAGGCACTCTCTGGCTTTTTCTGTGCACCAGCCATCCCTCCCTTAGCTGTACTTTGCTCCTGCCACTACATAAACTAGTCTGTATTGCCATGACCTGAAGTTCATGGTCATAGGCAGGCAGTATTTTATTATGATTTAATGCATGAAAACTCTTACAACAGCTCAAAACTTTACTGCTTTGCTTTTGGAAACAACTGATGGGAAAGGCAATAGCCTGAAAGAATGACCCAGGACTGTAGCTCCTAAGTGAGTAAGTTAGCACCCACCTCTGTTCTGCACCCTGTTAATTGAGACTGCAGATCTGCTTGGCATCTTTCTGAGTGATGTCAAGCTGCACAGTCCAGTGCCAAAGGCTTAACCAGGCATACTCTAAAGATACAGAAAAACCATGCAGCACTAAACTGCCTATCATCTCCCCATCTTCTACCTGAAAGATGGTAGATAGTAACTCAAACCACTGTGCATAGCAAATGGTTCAGGAAAGCCAATTGCATGAGCTGCAAGCATGATGAGATAAAAATTGTCTGTACTGAATGAGTCAGACAGGCACATTATAGGTCCCCGTTTCCCCTCGCTGTGGCACGTAGAGCTGTTGGGGGCTGTATCAGTGAAAGAGAGAGCACAAACAGGACTAGACTGCCCCAAGTCTGCAACAGGAAACACCCTAACTAATCCACAGATTGCAGGCAGTGCGGGGACGCAGGCTGGCAAACAGGGACACCGCGCTTGCTTTTGGGAGTGAATCGGTGTGTGCGTGGACTGCCATTGCCCTCTGCTGGCTGCTGCTCCGGTGGGTGGTGCTGGGTGCCCGGGTGTCCTGGGCTTTTTGGGACTTCGAAGGGTTTCTTGCCATGCTCATCACAGTCTGTCCTTCCTTCAGTATGATATGAAGCCCAACGGGTGGTTCTTCTTCTCTGCTTTTCTGGTGGCAGCTGGGTAGGGTCCAGCTCCAAAGTGTACTTAACACTTTGTCTGCTTATTTTTCTCCTGTGGGTGTGTTTTTGGCCTTGTGTTCTTCTTTTCTTTCCCAGTAAAAATGTTGCTGCCTCTCTCTGTAAAGGACGTCATTACCCACTGTGTTAGCAACTCCCTGGAAATGCTAGCTTGTGTTTTTAACAAGTCAGCTAGCAATTGCAGTGTAAAATGCTGAATAAACAGGTCAGGATCCCTTTGGAGGCAGCCAGGAAGCTGAAAGAGCTTTCTTTCAGTTTTATTGACTTTCTGTGTACTGGTTAATGACTTTCTTTCTGCTCTTGCATAAGTTTCTGGAGCATTATTCCCTGATGGACACAGGCCCATTGCTTTTAGTGTCATTACATTAAAAGAGAACAAAGCTCACAGCCCCAACAACCTTTGGTATTTAGTGGTCTCCTATTTTGGATTGCACACATTGAACTTTGCAGTCTTCCCCTTGGAGAGCTGGTATCTTCCCGGGAGAATAAGCATCATTTGACCAAGATTCAGGAGTGAAGGGAAGCCAGATTTCAGGAGCGCAGAATGGAAAAGAGTGGCTTTTTTCATGAATTGTTCCAGTCTCACAGAGCAACAGCAGCCAAGCTAGTCTCTCAAGGACTGCTTTTCTTTTGCCCTCACCCAGCACTGTATTCCTCCGCCAGAAGGACTTATGCTGCTGTCTGGTGGGTTGCACAAGCTTTTATTGCTGGAGATAAGGAAGTTAAGAAAGAGCATGGGGGGAAAGTTTTGTTGGAAATTATTTCCTGCCATGTTCACACTTTAGAGACAGATGATGATGCTGCCTCAGTTCCTTCTTTGATTTGACTCCCAGAGTCTCTCCAGTGAAACACTGCAAACACCATTGGCAGGCAGTGCAACCAAACACTGGGAGAAGGCAAGAGTAGCCATGAAAACAGGGTAGGCACCACACATCAAAGGCAAGAAATGGACATTACTGATATTTAACAGTGCTCAGCTCCCAGTGGTGCTGGTGCAGCAGACATAGCAGTTAGCACCAAAATAACCGCCTTTTGTGATGGTAGCCTGCAAAATTGGGCCAAGAAGAAAAAACCTAGAGGAAGAGCAGGGGATGAAAAGAAGCTGGAAAAAAGGTCTCAGGACACTACTTGCAAAAGATTGTGAAGGATGCTCAACAGCGAAAGAGCCACTGTAGGTGAAGGTCTTGCTGTCTGGGGCTGAGCACCTAGACCTAATTCAGATGGAGCTCATAGGCAGGTAAGATGTATCAGCAGAGTCCAGGAAAATGGAGTTGGACAGGTGCAGGTACAGTCACTGTTAAGTACCTCTCACTGAGAGGATTATCATGAAACCCTGATGTGAAACACAGGTCAGGCACCTTAAATGAGCTGGGAGCAGGTGTCCCCTGCATCTTCCAGTTGTAATGAAAATCTTGCAAAGGGAGGCAGAAGCCACTAATGTGGGCATGAAACCACCTGGTTTCCAGATCTGGCACTGCAGTAGCCTCAGATAATCCACTGCATCCTTTAGTGTCTGTGCTTAACTATACAGAAAATTGAGACACTCTTGCAATTGTTTTACAATCTGATATATTGTCTGCTATGGTAATAAGTTCTTGTGATTGACAGTAATGCTCCTGTGGTAGAGCAAATTTCCAGACTAGTATCATGGAGTAGGGCCTATGCTGGGCCTTTCTTCCATACAATAATATTACTTCCCAGTGGCTTGGATCCTGTTCCTGCCAGCTGAAAAGGAGAGATAGGATCAGTTTATCTCTTTCCCTGAGTACTTGGGACATTATCCTGTGCTGAACATAAGCTGATGGTCCTTGGAGACATAACAGCAACAAAGAGCATGGACCAAAGAGCATAGACCATGGATGCCTTGAGGATCAGGTGGAAGATCACTCTCATGACTAATAAACAGGAATCAGTGTTTTGCTCGGTGTTGTTTTGCACTCAAGATGATTGGCAACAACGACAAAAATACAGATGGTAAATCATGTAGAACTTGAGAAGCTCCTGCCCTGAAACTTTACTCTGAAGGGTCAGCAGCAGAGTGATGCTAATCTAGTCTGAAAACAGCTGTTCCTTGGGGAGCAGAAAATAACTCATTTGGGGAAATTGTTAGTAGAATGATTTTTAGTTTCTATTTGAAACTTTATCTGCCTGTTTTCTGCTGCATTTTGGGTTGGTTTTCAATTGGGGTTTCAGCAAAGACAAAAGTTTTATCTGAAGGGCCACCTGCATATGATGTGCATTGCTGCCTGCACTCTGCAGGTCAGAGTGACAGCAGGAAGGAGGAAAATGAAGAAATGGTTAGTTATAGCCACTGTTCTGCCACTAGAGACTCCTGGAAAGCATCAGTCACCTTCCTGAGTACCTCAGAGCAGTTACAACAGGTTTAATAATCTGAACAAGGTGAAAGTCTGTATGAGGTAGAGAGAAATCTCTGAGGATTCATTGGAATCACTCGAAGGAGGTTAAGTAATATGTCAGACTGACATTATGGTTGGGGATAAGGTTATCCGAGAGACTTTGTTAGCAAAAGACCCAAGGAGTGAACAGCTGTTCCCCTGGGAGTGTGCTGCTCTCCCTACAGCATGAAAGTGTCTGTATAAAGGACAGGAGTCACATTTGCATGACCCAAGTAACAGAATTCAAAGTGTGCTAATGATCCAAGCTGTTGCATTTGGCATTGACTGGTAATTTGGGAAGTCCACTCTTGATCATGGAAATGGCCAAATGAACTTCAGAACTTGTAAGCTTATGTCCCACAGTACACAGAGCATTCTACTTCATCCACTGCCATTATATTCAGGCCACAGTATAAAAGCTCTTCTGTCATTAAGCCATTTTTGAGAGCTGTACCCGCTAGGGTATAGTCCTGTATCTGTCACCTTTGGGGAGTTCTGTGCCAGGATGAGGAGGAAATTTCTGGGATGATGTACCCAGGGGAATTTGTATTGCTGCTGCTTGTGGTGGAAACAAAGAGATAAGATCAAGTTTTGTCAGTCAAATCCTTTGAGAGCATCTAGCATGGAGCCTTTATTGTGGGAATAAGGGAGCACTTGGGGAGGAACAGAGTTCAGGAGGTATTGATGTGTTAAGTTGTGAGATCTCTGTTATGGCTAGGCAAGTTCCAGGGAAATCTTTGCTAAGCCTTGTCTTGGTTTTCTTCCTGAAAAAGAAGGAATTAGGCTCAGTGCCTCTACTTATCAGTCTCTCTTACATGCTTCTTGGCACAGGGAGAGTACACCTCTTCAGGTCAAAGCTCTTTATATCATTTACATCTACATTGATTGGATTATCGGCAGACACCATAAAGCTGCAGGTTTAAAGTACCTGCAGTGACTGCAGCATGTTTTACACAGGTTAATGGTGTGATGCTCCAGGGGAATCTGAGTCAGTCAGGATTTTCAACAAGCCAAATGAACTAATTCCTGTCTGTACAGCCAGCCCAAAGAGAACTGTATTATAACACAGGGTTATCCAGTACAATTGATAGAAATTTTACTCATGCTTGGAATAAGAGAGAAGAAGAGTTCTTCAGTGGGCTTGGCTGAAGGGCATATAAGCCTGGAAGTGTAAATATGCTTTGTGATGCTCTCTAGTGACTTGCGTGCCTTGAGTAAGTTGAGGTAAGACAGGCTGTGAATCTAAATTGCATTGTCGTTCCTGGATAATTTCATGGGTGGCCCAATGTAATCAATGTTTCATCTCAAACACAGTCTGATTTCTAGGGCTGCAAAAGCCAATACACTGCAATGAGACAAAAAAAAAAAAAAAAGGAATGTTTAATCCTATGTGAGAAAAACTCATGTTTTCAACTGAGGTTTCCACTTCATTTATCACAGCAGGCTCTATTACCTTGCCCTGGGAATCCACATCGTTTCAGGAAGCCAAAGAAAATCTCGTCTTAGGAAGCTGTGTCTTTCTGCTCCAAATGCTATAGTTAGCTAAATGTCACCTCTAGAAACATTGTAATTCAAGTTAGTGGGCTGTATGGGAATATTTGTGAGAATTTGATTTGCTTATATCTGTCTTTGTGGCCATAATCTCAGATCCTAGCATTGCCCTTTCAAAATGCCAAATGCAACAGCTTGGATCATTAGCACACTTTGAATTTTGTTATTTGGGTCATGCAAATGTGACTCCTGTCCTTTAGACAAACACTTTCATGCTGTAGGGAGAGCAGGGAGGGAAAGGGGCATAATATTTAAAATGCCACAGGAAAATTCTCATGTCATGTACAGTGTTGTAACTCCAATGAAACCAAATAGACCTATCCCCAGTTTAACTGACATGAAAAATTTGCCCGTATGTGAGTGGTTTATTATTAACCCATTTCTCTCATTGAAATTTTGTTTCCCGTGAAGTATTTCTCATCAAGTTTGCTCACTACACATTCGACTTTGAATTGTATTTCTTCTCTGAGAGCCTAAGTTTCTTCTGGGTGATTCCATATCGAAATCATATTGCGGAGGAAGAAAAGGCAAAGCTTTGGGCAACCTCTTTTTGCCCAGGCTGCCACCCAGCCGTACAGGCTGCACAACTGCCAGAATTGGAGGGAGGTGCTTCATTGAGCTCTGTGGTATCTGCAAACCCTCCTAACCTCTGCCGCCTCTTGTTTTTTCTCTCTTATTTTGGATCACTTCTCAATTCCACGATGAAGTTTGTATTCAAAGTCATGCTCATCTGTTGCCACAATTCTTGCCAGAGAAATTGTTTTCTATCTGAATGTGTTAGGCTGGGGAAGTGGAAGGGCATAAAAGGGGCTTTTGCAGAAATAACACAGTATATTAAATATAAGTGAGGAAAAGAGAGGAGAAAGACTGGGTTCTGAAAAAGAAATGGAACTGTGTGAGGAAAAAGCAAAGAGGAAAAGGAGGAAGGATAATCAGAAGAGATGAAGGGAGAGGAACAAGGAAAGAGATGTAGAAACTGCAAAGCAGCAGTCATGTCACAGGCATGACAAAACCTGATCAAATAGAAGGAGAGCAGCAGAATGAGTTAATTAAAAATGAAATGTAAGAAGAATTGAATGGGGAAGTGCTAATCAATCACTGTCAGTAACGCTACTGTATGATGCGTTGCTTTCCATTGGTGTAACATATACACCAGGACGGATACTTCCGGAATCATGTTTTATCACACGCCTCTAAATACTTAATTCTTTGTCAGTAGAAGACCTCCAGGTAGACAGCTATTTAGGCTTTTGCCTTTCTATGTACATGATTCCTTCTATGTATACACTGACAAAGGGAGAACATTTGCTCTGCAGCTGCCATTTATATATGAAATATACATGTCAGAATTGCAGTGTAACTTGTAACACATGCAGATGGAGAAGCCAAACTAAGAATTCACTGACGACCTTAAATTTGGCATTTCCTAGCTTTCAAGTGCTTCCATTTGCGACCTTGATGTTTTTAACAGTTTTTTTCTCTGCAAGTATAAACAATACTTTGCATTTCTCTGATGTAGTCTGCCCAAGAATTTGATAGTGTTCCATAAACTTTTTTGTGATTAGTCATGACAGCAGCCTTTTGAAGTAACTGTTACTGTTATTTCAGCTTTTGAAATGAACACATGCAGAGATGATGCTTTACTGAGAATCGCACAGGATGTCAGTGGATCAGAAGTGACAGTCTTTTCTACAGCCTGACCTGAGTTTTGACCTTCATCCACACTTCTTTTTCAGCTAAAAAAACCCCTTTACAGATCACAGAATTGCATTTCTGACTGCGTGAGGCCACCTCCCATCCACAGTAAGTCTGAACAGTGTGCTCATTAACTGTAGCATACCCAGCCAGCTTGGGGTTCACTGCAAAGGGCCACATGAATACTTGATGAATAATAAAATGGACTGGAAAAGTTCAGAAAATGCAGGTGAGGTTTTCTGTAATGGCTATCTGAGTTACTAATGACAGAGCATCATTAAATTCTTGATAGCTGAGTTTAAATTTAACCTCCTTGAAATAGTTTCTTATGTGTCCATCAGCAAAGGTCTTCTGTGCATCATGTGGCCTTTTGGTAAAGTAGTCTCTGTCTGTTGGTAAGCTAATTACTCATGTTTTCATCCTGCCTGGTAAACAGATCTCCCCTTATTCTTACAGTAGTTCATGCCTCACTTGTTTTCTGATGGAGTGCTTTATTTCTTCTGTCAAGTTATAAAGGTCTTTTCTTCCAAGGGAAGAAATAATAAGCATTAAAAACAAGTTCAGACTGAAACTTTATAGTTTTTTGGCTATGTACAGGCAAAATATTTCACAAATTCAGAGCAAACAAAGCTTCACTCTTCCTGTACTTTTCACTTTGTTCCCATCCCTATGACCTCACATTTTACTTTTACTAGTTCCCATTTCTTAAAAGGTGTCTATAGTGTTTCCATCTCTAAATCTCTCCACAGAGCTTTTCCAGACCACCTTCCTTGGCTGTCTCCCAGAACAGATCTTTCTTCTCTCTAGATGCATACAGTTTGGTTGGATACCATCCCTGGAACACAAGACAGTGAAGCCCCTGTGAGGAGCCAGTGGTAGTGTAGCAGCAGCAAAAGGAGATGGGCTGCCTCTCCTATCATTTTGATTGATTATAAGAGTGTCACTTCAGCTCCCAACCAGCAGTGGCCCTCCTCCCCTCCACAGTTAGAAACCAGTTTGTGAAAATCACTTCTCTTTGGCACCTTTTCTGAAACAGACCTTTCTTGACATCCACTCTCTTCCCTCCTCTTTGCCTCCTCCATCATGTGAATTGGACTGATGGATAGGCTGATAGTGTAAAGCAGCTTTTGCTGAAATAAGGGGTAGATTGAGGTGTAAAACCTGGTGTCAAGATCATATTTCTTCCTGCGTGCTTTGGAGCTTCTGACTTTTCTCTGAATGAAAGGCAGGAGGGAGGAAAATGAGGTGTAGAATGCCCCCCTGCTTTCATTTGGTGAAGAATGCTTAGTGTGCAGTATATTTGTCATATTTCAAACTCATTATGGAATATGTTTGCCAAGATTTCAGAGTTACAGGCCAACAAGTCAAATACCTTGCAAAATAGGTGCCATGATCCTCTCATTTTTCACCTGAGCTTGTAGGTAACTCCATATATCTTTGGGTCACTGTGCAGCACAGATTTCTTCCATGTTCTGTTGCCTTATGTCACTTAAACTCCAGCAGGAAAATGATGTATGAATTTATGTATTTCATCAAAATAACCACTCCCAGGGCCTGGCAATGGTGCTCCAGCAAAAGCCATGTCACTGATACAGTGTGCCACGAGGCATCATCAGAATTTATTTTGGTTGTACCCAGAGGCTCCTATGGGCAGTACCACAACTGCTTCATCACAGCAGACACATCAGCATCTATTGCATTAGGCACACAGCCGGCACCCTGCCATTGCTCCAGCACCCTGCCGTTGCTCCAGTGTTCAAATGCTTCACAGCATTCCTCTCCCTTTGTAGCCGTACTCAGAAGAAATGTTCTCACTTCTGTTCTGTAGTGGGAGAACTGAGGTACACCAGCCTAATTCACTTACCCAGAGGCCTTTTCATGAGGATTAAGGATGGCTAGGAAGAGAAGGGATCCAGCTGACAAACACTGAAGTAAAAGCAGAAGCATTCAGTGCTTTCTTTTTCTTTCTTATTGCCTCAGTGTTTAATAGTACTGTTAGACCTTGAGCTGTCAGGTCCTTCAAGTTGGAAGACCGTGGCTGTGGGAACAGTGATACTAGGAAACATTTCTTTACCAAGAGGGTAAAACATTGAAATAAGCTTTCCAGGAAGTATGTATTAAAAGATGACTGCAGCATGGTGATTAGAAGCGTAGGCAGGGAGGACAACCCAATGTGTATACACAGCTGTGGCAGGAACTTGCAGAGGTTCCTTATTCCTTGTAGCACAGACCCTTATGGGAAAATCTTCCCATCACCATATAGTTAAGGACATGCATGTGTCCCTAGAAGCTGTATTTGATAATGAGTTTTCTAAGTGATGGTAGCAGTGTGGAGGAAGGTTACTAGCACTGATCTTCTCTCGCTTTGTAGAAGATAATGAAGTGTCCATAAAATATCAAGTGTTTCAGTTTTGTTTTTTTCCGCTCTCCAATGGAGGATGGTGACCTCCACCATGGGCTTTTGAGCATAGCTAAACTGCTGCTTGTTGTTATGACAATAGTGGGAGCAGTCAGCTGTCTGCAGAGAGTGGGAAGGTGAGGAGAGGAAGGGAAAATCACCTGAAGGGAGGACCTTGAGGTTGGCAGTAGAAGGCAGGCATCAAGGGATGCAAGTGAGTACCCTCAGTGCTAACATCATATGGGAAGAAGACAAAACTCTTTTGTTCCGTATGGAGTTTACAGTAGAACTCTGAAGGAGGTGAAAGTCCTGCTCATGAGGACCTAGAGCACTCTTGTAGGAGTGCTGCAGAGACAGGTGGGGAGGTAGGGTCATCCCATGCCTCATGGGGATTGCTTAGGCACTTGCACAGGGACAGCCCTCAGTAGTGAGCAAAGAGGACAATGCAGTTACTTATTTAGATGCCTATAACCTCTCCTCAGCATTAATGCATACAGGATGTTGGCCTTCGTTTGGAAGTGTTCCGCAGTAAGGGCTGCCTACAGTCTCAGCACTAAAAGCCGATAATTAACGGTATTTCCCATCCTTCACCCAAACTACTCCTGGAAAAGAGAAACAGGTATAATAAAGAAATAGCTAGAGAATGCACAATTGCAAATAGATTAAGGATTTTTATGTGAGAATAAGAAACTTTTATTAACAATACAAAAGAAGTTCATTAAAATGAGACAGCGGGAAATAACAGGCCAATGTTTTAGGCTATTCTAACTCTGTCTTTCCCCGTTCAATTAAAACCTGTAGTAGACATTAAAAGAAGCTAAAAAGAAGCTCTTATTTTTCTTTCAAATGAGTATTTACTGCTATATTTTTTAATGATGTGATAGTTCAGGAGCACCTATATTAAATACCACACTTATTTTACATTTGTCCAGTAGTCAAAGAAATTAAGGTTACATACATGGTCACATTCAGCAATGCCTTTGATGTATGTGTATGGTAGGGAGATTTTGGTAGTTAACAGATTGTTTTAGTTTAGTGTCTCTAGAAATTTCAGTCTTCTGGAGAAATAACACGATTTTTGCTAGGAAGGGTAACAGATGAAAAGATAGCTCAAGCCTATGCCTCTTGACTGTTATCTGTTAAGTATACCTGGAGCTGAAAAACTCATAGAATCATAGAATCATAGAATAGTTAGGGTTGGAAAGAACCTTAAGATCATTTAGTTCCAACCCCCCTGCCATCGACAGGGATACCTCCCATAAGCCATGACATCCAAAGTTCTGTCCAGCCCAGCCTTGAACTCTGCCAGTGATGGAGCGTTCACAACTTCCCTGGGCAGCCCATTCCAGTGCCTCACCCCCCCTTACAGTAAAGAATTTCTTCCTCATATCATCTTTCATCAGAGTCTTGAACAACAGATTAAATCCGTCCCTGGTTTGTTTGATAGTATAGACCCAGTACTTTGCTACACACAAAGTCAAGGAACATGGCCTAGTGTCCTGTCACCAGTCATAGCAGAAGGCGCATGCTTGTACTGCCATTCAAGTGCCCTTGGTCGTGGTAACAAAGCCCAAGTTAGTGCTGGAGCTGGACAAAAGTTTTCATTTGGGAATGACACCATGCCCTTTGCATTCAACACCTCCTTGGAGTGGACTTGGCCAAGCTGTCATGGGCAGAGAGCAAAGACTGAAATGTGCCTAAGTCAACCTAGCTTCAGCTCTCCTTCTGCTTTCCCAAGTGCTAGTCTGTAAGTCTTCCATTTCACCCTCTCTAGCTTGGTAGTATGTCACTTCTTGTATTGACTTCCCAAGGCATTTTCATACCAGCAACCCAGCTGGGGATAGGCAGGTACAAGCATGTTTCAGCGAGACTCTCCCTTTGCCATCATTTATAAATGCAGTGCCAATGTTAGGTGTATGCAGGAGCCACTTTTGCCAATATACACCTTCTGGTCTTCCCTAATGAGGGCTTAAAGAGAGGGACTGAAAATATGCTCTGGAATACAGGATATGTTTCTTGACTTCAAAAAAAGCCATGGTCATCACTCAGACATATGAGTCTAATGAGCACTTTTCTAGGGCCATTGTATCCAAAACTGGCTGCCTAAAGTCAAGCTTCTCAGAGAGTGCTTAGGCATCTAAAAGAAAGATTTATTTTTTTCCTCAACAATGTAGGATATCTAACTTGATGTTTTCCCAAACCAGGCATCAGAATGAAAAATAAGTGTTGAAATGACATCGTGGTTTGTAAAGCTCTCTTACAGATGGAGGTGAAAAAATAAATTGAGGTTAACAAGACAAGTCAGGAAAGTGGAGAGGCAGGAAATTAAATCTTACTGTTCTCAGCACTTATTTGGAGAAAAGAAATGAATAGCATTTTGGTTTGCAGCAAATATTTTTCACAATGGTTACTAGCAAATATCAGCCGCAGATCTTTGCTTTATCAGAAAGCTGGCAAGCAACAAGACAAAGAGTACAAATGGGAATACAGAGGTGGAAAGATAAGCAAAAAGTATCCTGGCTTGTACCTTAAGTATGTTTAAGGCACTACCCTGGTATCTAATTATAAGCTGTGCAGGAAGTAACTGTTGTAGTTTAGATTTCTTGACATCCTTATCTGCATGTCTTCTACTGCTTTCAACAGCAACAGGTTGTTTTAGCTGCTGTTTTCCATGGTGGGTATTTGCCTCTGAATATACTCCAGACAGAATCAGCCCAACTATTTCAGTGGTTCTGCAGAAAAACAGTAGGAGAGGCCACCCTGGAACTCAAACTTATCCATCCCAGAGAAATATTTGCAGCTTTATTTGCAGTATGCATTTTAAGATATACCTCTGTAAAGCTATATCTTATAGTTGGCACCCACAGTTACTGAAACAGTTTTGCTTTTGATTACAGTTTAGTACTGAAAGAGAGTTCCTAGGATAACCATGGTCCAGACACATGATCCCTGTTAGTGCCAAGGAGACACCCCATATTAATGCCTGTCAAAAAGCCAAGGACAGAACCATAGGATCCCACCCCACAGTGTGGTCCCTCCTGGCTTGAGGTTGGAGAGAGTTGGTGGGCTCAGCTCTCACACTGGCACCACCGAGGATCTCCATTCTCCTGCTGCTGTGACTGCACTGTGATCCTGCACTTGCTGACCAAAATGGTTTTCAATGCAGTGCTCCTTGCAGGCTATAGCATGGGGGCCAGTCTGACTTGAAGCACACCAAACTGTAGGTGTAGCATTGGTCTGATAGGTCATTAATTTTGGAAAGTTTCTTGACAAAAACCTGATTAACCTGGGAGAGTGCTCCTAGTGCTGTATCTGCAGAGGACACTGAAAAGGAAAGAAAAAGCTATGTTCATAGTTACAGGTGAGGAAATTCCAGTTTTTTTATCTTCCTTAAATAAATATCACTACAGGATGAAAACTGTCCTTGGAGAGACAGTATAAACAGTAAAGGAGCTATTTTCTTTTATATGTGAAGAGTAAAGACCAGAGCAGCTGTGCTCACAGCTAACTACACAAAATACCAGTGTCACAAAAGGGAAAACCACTGATAAGGAGAAAGTGACAAGGACACTCAGCGACATATGCAAAACCACCTCAGGCCTGTACTGCAAGACAAAGTGAGGCAAATGCCTACAAGAAAACTCTTAACCATTATTCCGGCTCAAGCATTACTGCAAGAGGCTGGACATTGTTATCCTTGGATGATATGAAAACATCACAACTAAACAAATAGTGTGAAAATTTTATTATTTCCAGTATTGAGTGATAATAATTAGAGAGCATTATGGCTTTTTTCTGTCTAAAAAAGCCTTTATGTAAAATATCCACAGCTATAAAGGCACATACAATGGGAACTACCAGGACTGTTCTGTGGAGTGTTCTGGATGGCAGGAAAAAAGTTAGTGAAGAAAGAAAGGGGAATAACTGCTATTTTTGAAGCACTGGGTTGTATTTTTCATTATAAAATTAAGATAAGGTCCACTTTATCCTGGATGAACAACAGCCTGATGGAGCTGATTTTTGGCTTGTAGTAACGAGAGTCCCCCAAAAACAGATTCAGCTTCCGGACAATTGCCAATCACCCCCTCTCCATAGGGCTCCCGGTATCCTTTCTGGGTTTAGATCACCTTACCCTTTAGAGACAACTCAAAGAGATGCCAATAGATGCTTTGCCCATTATATAACTGAGCACAAACAGATCACTCCTGAGTGATCCTAAATAACACCTGTGGACAGTGTTTTGTTATAGCAAAACTGGCTGTGGTGACATGGCAATGGGCATCTTCTGACCAAAGCAGCTGAGGCTTCAACCAGTAGTACCTGGTACCCACCAAGTCCTGCAAGATGAAAGGGTGGCTCATCCATGGAGAACTGAGGCACAGGCAATTTCTGATTGAAAAGATCTCTTTGCTTGGGTGCTCTGTTTTCATCTATGAGGATGTACTGTACGAGTTTTGGGGTGGGTTTTTTTTTGTTTATGGAGCTTAAGGCTGCATTACAGAGTTTCAAATCACGGGTATCAGTGTCTGGCACATTCAGAAAAGAGTGGGTTTTACCCAGTTTCACTACAAATGTGGACTTTTGACAAGCTAAAATTTCACATTAGCTACCTTGTTATCTGGGAGGATTTAATAATCCCTCCTACTTTGATCCCTGTTTTGCTGGAGGGCCCTTTTTTCTGGTCAGGGCTATCTTAATATAAACATTCAAAGCGATTTTGGATTACCTATCCCCCAGTACTGGCCACAGAGAAACCCTTCCACGTGTCACAGTTTTGTCCTGGGGTACCCAGAGTTAAGTCCACTGTACCATCTATTTTCAGGGTCAGTACTCCTCTCTAGTTTTACAGCAGTGGTATTCTGCTGACAACACAAGTTTGCTCCAGATATCCAGTGTGAGTGGGGACCTCCAGCCAAGCCTGAGAGTCTCAGCCCACCTAACAGTGGTGTGACATGGGTGAGTTTTCTGGCTTTCTCCTGCTGTCCCAGGAGGCAGGAACAAGCCCAGTCAGTAATCTCTTTGCAGATGCTGTGGCTTCTCGTCACTGCTATGCCTCACTGCAGGACCCCCAGCCACAAGAGGCTTTTTCTAATCAGTACTTCTTACCAAGCTGAATACCACAATCCTGCCATTCCCAGGACCAACTACCTTTCTCTAGCCAACAAACAGGTTTGCCAGCTCGCTATTGCTTCATTACATCCAAATAGATTCTCGCAAAACATTTCTTCTCTTCACTACTTGCCCTTCCTCTTAAGGATAATAATGCAGTTTATCTGACAGTAGCTACAATAAAAAGCTTGCGGTAATTACTATATATGGGTATTAGGCCAAATGCAGCACTGGCAGACTTGTATTGAAATTAATGCAGTTGAGCTAAAGATGCCTTTTCCCCTTTTCCATCATTTCCCTGCCAGCAGCCATTGTATGATAAGCTTTGATACATGGAAGGTGAAACAAAAGGGTATCAGGAAAAAACAAAGTGGTTTCGTCATCTGAGGAACAGGTTATTGTTTGAGAATGCGAAGACCTGCGTCCGCCTGAACTTTTTATTTCAGTACATAGACCTGACTGACCTCTGAGCTTTTAAAAAAAGAAAACAAAAGCAAAACACAAAGCACCACAAAAGTGAAATAAAAGAGAAACATTCAATGAACCCTTATTCCATCACTTTGCACTAAGGTCCTTTGAGGTTTTGCCTTTTATTAATTCTTAGATATACTCCATCTATGTCATAACCAGACCATAAAAAAAGCATCAGTTAATAACGTTACCACTACTACTATCACAGCTCTCTCACAGTCTTTTTTTATTTATAGCTCCTATGATATTTGGCTAGAGGGTAAGAGATTAGTATCGTTAGGGATAATAATGAAGATAGAAAGCCATCCCTGCTTTGGAGACTACCCACAACTTCACGCTCTCCTTGGCTGATGTGTTGACAGCTGCAGCCCAGCAGATCTGATTTCAGATAGGGTTTAGTAAAACAACTTGGAAATACTTTCCTTCCAAAAGCTAAGGGTTTTCCACTCCTTTAAGAAGCCCACTGAGTCCTTGGGTAAGTGCCACCTCCTCTGTCCCAAGTTCTAACTTTGTTGGCCATCTTGCTTAGGCTGGGTAAGAAGCAATTTGGTCTGCAAAGTGTTTGAAGGATATAAAGCTTTGAAGGATATAAAGCTTTGAAGATTATAAAGCTTTTTAAGACCTGCAGTAGTTTTTATGCATAAGGTGAGTGTTTGCAGGCCTATGACAAAGGAGTTAATCTCATCCATGTCCAAATTTATTGGTGCTGATTCCTTAGTTTTTGAAACTTGCCGTAAGTCAACAAGCCCTCAATGCTGTTCCTGCAATGGGATTTTCCCCGCTTAAAAACAAGTTGCTGCCCAGCATCACTGATGGGCATTGAGCCCAGCTTTGCCTGCACTGTATTGCTTGGGCAATCAGTCATTTGACTCACACAGATGGGGGTGGTGGATGTCTCTGAAAGTCCAGGGGGGGACCTCCTATCCACATTTGATTAACGGTTGTGTCGGTTTAGCAGAAGTTCTGAAGGACTTTACAATACTGTGAGAAGCTATGAGGCTCTTGGGGGAGGGATGACTTGGTGCTCCCAGAGGTGTGTCAAAAAACTGAGCAAATGGCTAATGAGGGCCTTGACCTAAAGAGAGTTTCCAGGGAAGCTGCCTTGTTGGGTGTCCTTTTGGAGGTGACAGCCATTAAGTGAACATAAAGGATGGATATTGTGATATGTTTCTGGAAGGTAAAAAAATGCTGAAAAATTGCACTGTGCCATATAACTGTAGTAAACGCTGTGCCAAAAGCTTGTGAGGATAGCTCATTACTCTTTTCCTGAACATAGAAAAATCCTATATTCACCATGGGACAAGAATGAGTATCTGTGTGTTATCATGGAGTAACTGAAGGTCATTAAGTTCACAGTATATATGCCTCCTAATTACTTGTTTGAGTTCATGTAACTAAAGGCAGACTGCAGATGCCAAGTCCTAGGCATGGTCTGTTTCTTAGTTTGTGTTAGTGTCTGCTTTTCTGTCTTTCCTGAAGAAGGATAGCAAAGGGAATAAAAATAGCTGTCAAACGTGAAGGAAGGGTAGGCTTTAAAAAAGCTGGAGGAGTCTTATTTTCCTCATACTGACTTTTACATTATATGGCCATATTGTCAAAATAGAGTTGCCCCCTTTGGCAAAGCTAAGGGGGCTTTGGTATAAGGACCCTATTTTTCACAAGTTCTTGTCTTGACAAGGGAGATATTTGCTCTGGGATCACTATTTGTGGCTCTAGAAGTCTGAATGTCCCTGGGCATCATGCAGGGGTAGTACCTCTGTGCTGTGCTCCCAGCAAGGGGTGTTGTGCGCCAGCACTCAGTTCAGGCTTTCTATACAGCTTATATTAGGCTGTCCATGACTGAGGACCAGTTGCTTGTCATACCTGTTTCTGCAGGATTGTCCTGCCTGCTCTATGTTAGGTTTCATTCCCTGTCTGGAAGGGGTAGGGGGTGCTCACTTGGAATATAGCACAAAGTGTTTCTGTAGGTCTCAGAAGCCCTAGCTACATGAAAAACTGGTTTTCTTTGTTTTCTAGTTTTCTCTAGGCACCACTAGATGGCCTCCTGGTCGCTACTGTTGGGGAAATTGTGGTGCCTATCCAGGGAAAGGGAGAACAGCCGAGAAGGAGAGGAGAGCGCTGGGCTGTGCCGCTGATGGGGGAGCGGACTGGCCCAGCCTGGGGATGCGTGTGCTGTCCCGCAGAAAGGCCCAGTGCAAGTGGATCTGTTTTCTTCTGTAAAAGACACTGAACTATGGAAACATTAAAGTCTGTATAATGTGAGCTCACCCCAATAAGAAAAGCTGATTAAGGGAGGAAAGAGAATTTTGATTCTGTGTACACTGGTTTCTTTCAGCATAGAAAGAAATTCAGTTGCTCATACTTGCAAGAAATCGATGCAAGTAGATGAATTGCAGGTGCAGAAGTAATCCCTGGGTCCTGTAGCCTGTGAGCTGAAGGATTTTTATTATTCAATTAATAAGCCAAGTGTGGACGAAAAGTATCCAGAAGGGTGGGGGTTCAGATATGTTTGAAGTACCAATATTAGCTAGAAACAAACAAGCACAAAAATTAGGAGTAACCCTTCCACCGGGAAGGTGAGGGGAGGGAGGAAGCAATTGACTTCTAAGTGTCTGAAAATCATCATATGTATTTCTAATTTTTAAAATTAGATTTTTGTTTCCTGAACTTATAATCTTCACTTGTCATATTTTTATTCTTGTGTATTGTCAGAAATTCATCTCTAAGAGACAGTTCTGAAATGTTCACGGCTGGGTTATGGCTTGAGTAAGTCTGGGGTTACCCTCATCAATAAGTTTACTCAAGGACTATGAATGAAGTTAGAGTGATGTCTGTCACTTGCCAGAATGACTAGTACATCTGCAAAACAGGTATTTGACCGTGTTCTCACTACACCAGGGTTCACCTCTGTTCTTGAACTAGACTTATTTTTACCTCTCCCTTTTCCTCTTACTCCAGTGCTTACTCTTCTGCTATTATAATCATACCACTAAAATAAGTGTGCTTTCTGCCAGGGCATGAAAGACTCAGTTCCAAGGTACGTCATCCTCTGCCACCGCGTTTTTGTGCTGTGGTTTGTGCCAAGGCTGGTGGGGTGGAGAAGCCAGATCTACAAGCCCTCGAGGGAAGGGTGTGTGCTTTCCTGCTGTACACATGCAAAGACAGGATGTTGCTATGTTTAGCTTGGGTTCCTCCTGGCAATAAAACATTTTCCATAAAGTATCTTCCATAAATGCCAGGTGAGTCTTTGAAATTCCATCCAGAATACTATGATTCTAATAAAAAGCACAGTCAAAAATCAAGATGCTGTGTAGCATGTTGGGAACACATGGTGGGAAAATACATAAAGCTTGGAAAATCAGTTGGTTTGGGTAGTAAAAGACAGCCCTGCAACTAACAAATCAGCAAAATGACAACCTGCAAAACAGTAATGCTGCTACCCCTTAAGTCCCTGAGTACCTTTCATCAGTCTATGATGCTTACATTTCAAAAAGGATAATTGGTGGTGGGAGAGGTCTCAGAAGGTTTAGAAAATGTTTATGAGGCTAATTCAGGAAAATGTATGTAGCAAAATTCATGGTTAGTTTGCTTCAATGAAATATTATTAATGTTCTGTAGGAGCCTACAAAGCACTGAGACTACTGCTAGATGGCTCTCTAACCTAAGAGAAAATTCCAATACACTGTGATTGGCACCTGAAGTGAGGCGAAGTGACTAAAAACTGAATTCCAGCTCTCAGCAGTGAGGATAATTGGTTAATGGGATGACTAATTGCAGGGAGAGCATGAGAACTCTATGAATTGAATCTTGATTAGACACCTGGCACTCATTCTCACAATGCTGTATAGCCCAAAGATGGGTTCTGGGCTTGATGGAGGAATTTCAACGGAAGTTTTAGGTCTGCTCTGTAGAGGGCGAACTTCAGTCTCAAGAAAAGCCATAGTAGAAGAAGAACCTCTGAGCTGGTGGGAAGTATGGTTGTGTAGACTACCTAGTAGGAATAAGGGATTTTGTTAAGTTACACAGGTGAGGCTGAGATTGGATAAATGAGCTTTGCACAGTGACCACAGTCACTAGAAAGCATGTGATCATGGGTGTTTGCTGGAGGTGAGTAATGCAGAGGAGGCAGCACAAGACTGCTTTGCCTTGTTGGTTTTATGCTAGAATACCCTTGCTACAAGAGGTCAGCCTAAGGTGCCCAATGTGGATTACAGGGTTGTGCTGTCTCTGGCCCTGATCTTTCATTAAACATGAAGTATTAAAAGGAGCTGCTGTCATCTATAGTCTGAACTTACAGTTTGGTACTTTTCTCTCTCCTTTGTGGTGGCAAGTATCATCTTGTATCAAGTATCACTGGTTTGGAGACCTCTCTATGACAGGACACTTAACTTTTTCCATGTACCTCAAGGTGTTGATGTTCAGTCCTATCTGACTGTCATGAGTGGTCTGTTGTCTTCCACACTTCTTTGCTTTTTGGAGTTCAGACTCCTTGCTTGCCTCAGATGCATATTTGTTGCTGAATCTACACACCAGTAATTATAAATAGATGTGGCATAGCCCAGAGAGGCTGTATTGGCTTTCAAATAAAGGCTTTGTTGTATAGCTGCTTTCCTCAGACTGGAATGGCAGTGTTTTTCATGTCACGCTGTTCTGGTGTCTGGAAAAATCATTTGGAGCAAAGCAGAACCTTCTCAATGCTACTTTGGACATCTGAGGTTTCCTGAAATGCTGACATCTCAATTATGCTGATAGCACTTCCAAACATCTCTTCTCTGTCTGCAGAGCTCACCCTAGCTTGCTCAAAGACACTTGCCAAGTCTGTCCAGCCCGTTTTCCATTTCACTTTCTGTCACAAAATTAGACAACTCCTTTAGGTAAATTTGGAGTCTAGGAATGCATCCCGGTAGGATGTTACTCTGAAAAACACTAGGTTCAGAGAAGAGTGGAAGGAGTGACTTTGAAAGGTGCAAGTCCTATGTGCAGTAACTTTCCATCAAATAGGGCCCTGTAATTCTTGCAGGAGAGCTCTGCTCTGTAGTCATAAACAAGAAACACAATGCCAAAGCGTACTTATAGACTTCAAAGTCTGTATTCATGAAACAGCCTCTGAGGTATTTCACTTGCAGGTGTACTACCTTGCCTGCCCTCTGTGCAATTTTCACAGACCTGAGCAGCTCCTCCAGCTGTTGGTGGCCAGAGGAGCACAACTGTTAGTGTTTCTTGAGAGACATAGCAAAGAAATGCAGCTGTCTGCTGAAGCAGCTCTGAGGACTAGCTGGGGTCTTTGGAGAAAATGAGATTCTCTGGCCCTTCAGTCAAGCAGAAGTGAGCACAAAAGCCCTGTTGCTATGCAGTAACCGCAATGTTAAACGCATTTTCTTGTTACTGCTGTGTGCTGCAGGATAACAGAGACAATGATCAGACACCTGACGTGGAAGCTTCATTGCTTGCTCCTGCTGGTGGTTGAAAATTTACTTTGATGTTTCTAAGCCTCTGTAGCTTTTAGATGATGTAAGCCTTACCTACTTGCTCACTGAAGAACTCAGTGGATTTTCATATTTAAATCTCACGCACTGTTCATTGAGTTTATGAACAAGACCAGTTTCTGAACCATTTGTAAGCTTCATCCATCTGCAAAAACATTTCATCGCAGAGACTCTGCTCACTCCATGGTATATGAATTATGCAGAAGAAATGCTCTGTTGAAGCTGGCTTCATTGTCAGTTTAAGCTGAACATGAATAATTGAACATATTTTCTTTGCAGGGACAAGAACAGCTGCCGTCTAAACTGTTTAACCCCATTTGCCTTCTCATGTTTCTCCTTCAGCTTGCTAAAGCCCCTGTGCTTAGCCATGCTATATAGGAATGCATCAAATTCATGTGGGGTTTTTCACTTGCTTGAGGTTGTCTCACAAATATTTTGCTGTGCTCCTCAAGAAGGCCAAAATGAGGGCTAGATACAATTATTTGCCTCCAGTTTTAACTCTGTGCCTGCTGGCTCCCTGCAGGACCCTACTGGATTTCAACAGCAGGGTGCTGGGCAGCTAGTAAATGCCTTCACAAAGCTAAACCATCAGCAGTGAGGAATATCAGTAAGACATGTCAAGAGATTAAATATTTAAGCAGTTGGTGTGGAAACTACAGAATTAATATCCTGTCAGTTAAGCCTTCAAAACTATAACTGACTTCTCCATGGAGCTTGGGCACAGTTAGTCCCACTAGATGAGGGGAAGGAAACCTGTGTATTTTAAATGGAACATGTAGGTTTAAAATCATGGGAACTGCTCTGCCAAACTCAGCCTGCCTGTTGTCCTGGGTTCAGCAGTATCAGTCATTTTTCTCCTTCTTTGTAGCTGGTGCAGCGCTGTGTTTTTGACTTTCGGCCTGGAAACAGTGCTGATAACACCGATGTTTCAGTCACCGCTTAGAATAATTTGGTCTGGCCAAGGCCTTTCTGAGCCTCATGCTCGGCCAGGGAGGAGGGGGAGCTGGGAGGAAGCAGAGACAGGGCATCTGACCCAAGCTGACCAAAGAGGTATTCCATGCCACAGCACATTATGCCCAGGATGCAGAAATGGAGAGCAGAGACCTGGAAAGGTGTGGGGGTTCATTGCTTGGTTGGGCTGGGTATATGTGGTGAGGTGCTGTATTCTCTTCCCTTGTATTTCTCTTGCTATTATTATTATTGGTGGTAGCAGTAGTGGTTTGTGTTATACCTTAGTTACTAAACTGTTCTTATGTCAACATGTGGGAGTGCATTCTTTTGATTCTCATTCCCATTCCTCCGGGAGTTGGGGGAAAGAAAGAGGGGGAGTGAGTGAGCAAACTGCGTGGCCAATTTACAGCTTAAACCATGACACCTGTCCAGTGAGAAATTTAGTGTTTATAATTATCCACTTTTAAATAAATTTGTTTGTGCATGGAGAGTATGTGTAGGAGATATACTAATTAGATGTGTGGTCCATGACGGGGAAACCTGAAGGCAGCGATTTTTTTCCTGAAGCCTGATACGGGAGTGTTAGGGAATCATGAAAAGGACCTGTAAAATGTTCACACTAAGAACATTGCAAAAGCATTTAGAGTATCATAAAACTTCTCACCTTCAAAATGTTCTTACTTGTAATTGCCCAATTATGTTCCTTTCATACACGCATTTCACACGTATACTTACAAACATATATTAAAGTGTCTAACCTTGGGAGCATACTATTATAATGAATTTATCTTAAGATTTGTTTGTATTTCCTAGCTTTTTTTCCTTAGAAATCTTTTTCCTTCTTGGTTAGTACCTCTTTGCACGCTGTTCCTGAGGCAAATTTCCTCATATTTGTGTTTTTTTTTAACAAGCCAGCACTGGCATTTTCAATTTCGAATGCATTTCCCTCCATGGTAGAGGCTTTGTCCAGCAAGAAGTGTAGTACATTATTAATGAGTGAATAAGTAAATTCATAAAAGAAGCATGATTTGAGTAATAAAAGCTATACTTAGTGATAGAGCTGTTCTGCATGTTGTGTGTGCTGACTGAATTATACTCTATTCTTCACATACTTAAAGCGATAGAGACTGATAACCAAGTACCTACTGCAGCTATTTAAGCTGTTTCTGAAAATAGTGTTCTTGAACAGAGCAAAGAAAGGTGGGTGTTGGAGAGTCTTCCTCCTTCCATAAATGTACTTCAGAAATGTTTCATATTTTACATGGTGAAATGTAAAAATAGGATTCTGTGGAACTGTTGGCTGATATCATGGCAGGGGTAGAGTGTTCTGTGGTGTTATGAGAAGCGGAAAAACAGAGTTCTGTGCAACTGGCTGTATGTCAGCTGTTGGAGGAAAGCTGTAATGATTCACAACCTACATGATTTTTGTGTCTTATGGTACTCTTCAGAATTGCAGAGCTGTTTGCCAAAGCTTCCTTTCCCTGCAGCTGTGAAGTTGGCTCTCACCTTTCAACTTCCAAACTGTATTTTAGTGGTGTCATGGCTTTGAGCTGGTGAAATTAGTAGTAAAGCATGAGATTTCTGCTTAAAAAAAAAAATAATAAATCTGAATTGGTGAACAAATTTGCTTCTGGATAAGAACTAGGAGACAGGAGCAGGGGACCTGGGATAATCTGAGACCCAGTCACTGCTGTGCTACTGCACCAAAATAGCTGGGGATTGAGCCTTCTGCATTTGATGACCTGTGTTATGCCAGTAGTCTTGCCATGGTGAATATGGATACTGCTGAATTACCTTGTCTTTTCCAAGGTCATCTACAACCAATGCAGGAAATACCCTGTGTGTTATTTTCACTTTGTGCTGAACAGGGATCTGGTGAGAAGAGCCATGGTCTCGGATCCCTTCCCAGGAGGTTACAAAGGGCTGTGGCTCCTACCAGTAACATTCTTGAGAGGAATCTAGAAAAAGCTCACTTTCCCAGCCCTCTTGCCACAGGAAGAATTTATTTCTTTTCTAATGAGGAAGCATCACAAAACCCTTGAAATCTGATTGAGCTATTAATTAAATGTATTGCTTTAAAGTATTTTTATTAAAAGAATAAAGACACATGACCAAAGCCTTTTCTGTGCAGATGTCTTTGCTTTATCTTCACTTAAAAAACGCAGCTAGCTTCAAGCAGCTCATTTACTGAAAGCAGTATACTGGCTGAGCAGAAGGCACTTAAGAAGTTAGTGAGGGAATAAAACTTAAACATGCACACTTTGATCCTAAGCTCTAAATAGTAAACAACCCTGAAGAGACCAGTGCAACCTGCCTCTTCAGCAGCTGTGCCAGGGAGGTGGAGAGAGAAGTGTAATTCAGCCGGGCATGTTGCAGGTCCGAAAGTGATTTGCAGCCCACACAGCCTGAGGTTGCTATTACTGAAGGTCCCTTTCTTTAAGTGGTGATAGGCAATGTCGAAAATGCATTTTTACTGGCCTTCAGATGTGCTCAAGTTGTTACTTTCTAGTCAGTGAGTTGGGAAGTGAATGAAGCAGCGGAAGTCATCTTAGCGTAATATAAATCAATGGACTCCCAAAGCGCGAAAGAAGCAATTATCAGCAGCAAATGTCTTTGTTTTCATGACATGCAGCAGCTCCTTCCTCATGGCAGCACTAAGCTCTGACTATCATGGTGTTGGTAGGAAGGAAGCAGCTCTGTGAATTCTGCTCAGTGCTAATTTAATGAGGTGCAGCTCAGTAGTGTGGTGCAGGCCTTCAATCATAGTGAAAGGCAAGAAATTCCCTGTAGGCAAGCTGGAAGAATTTGGCTCTGACAGCAACTTACTTCCAGCCAGGTGATTAATTTTGTGATGGGTTCTATGGAGACAAATGAACCAAAATGAGTAAACATATATTGCCGGTTTGGCAACACATTTATCACTACTTGTGATTTCCATTGCAAACACAATGAAAGGCTAGAATCTGTTTTAAAATGTGCTCCCCTTTTCCTGTCTGACACTACTCAGTGAAGCTAAAGTATCTTGTTCAGGGTGAGGAGAAAGGAGTTACCAATTTCCTTCTTGTCATTCTTTTGAAATGATCAAAATTCTTCTTGATAGTGATATTTAAATAGTTGCTTTCGTTAAGGTATGTAAGTTGCCAATTTCTAGATGCTCTCTCTGGATTAGTGTAGAACACTAATCTTTTCCACTGTCTCTGTTCTAGTAGCATCCCTGGACATAAGCATTATTTTCTTCCCCTTCCCAGAAAGACCTAGTGCTCCACACACCCGTTTACTCCCTGGCTAGCTTGTCTCTGGTATGTACTAAATAAGCAGCAGCTCTGTGCTCATTCTGCTATCCAGGCATATTTGCTAGCCTGTTCCATCCTGGCCTGTCCCACCAAAGTTAGGCAAAATGCACTCACCTGCAAATAGTGTCTGAAAATGTGGTATTGCATGACACATGATACTCATCCTTGTCATCAATAACTAATAGTTGTATTCCTATAATACTAAAATATCAGCCAGACCTGTAAACATGCAGTCAGTGTAACAGGACAGTGTAAGCTAAGGAGAGGATATAATGCACCTGTGGCCTCCAAGGGTAAAGCTTAGAAGGCTACAGAGGTCAACTGTCCAAAGCCTTAATTGTGTCCCAAAGTCTGTCACTCTTTACAGTACAAACAGAAAAGACTTCTCAGACATGCAAATATGTCCTGTTGTGCTGAGAGGGGTCCTCAGTGCTTGAAGATATATACTTCAGGCGAGCAGGCCAGTGCTTGGTTTCTCCTCCAGAAGCTCAAAGTGGAAGCAGATGTAGGGGGAAATTCGAGGACATTGAGAATCTGACCCCTCATTTGCAGGACACAGAAGCGTAGAGTGACTTAGAAGCATCAGTAGAAAATGAGTCTAACTAAAGTCAAGCTAAAGTTCAGCATTGTAATTTCTCTTTTGAATTTATTTGAGATACATGGAAATGTAACTTAGTGTCTGACACATGGAGAGTGATTGAGGTTTTTGCACAATGTTTGACGGTGTGAGAAAGGCGTTCAGTGTTTCTTAGTTATTGCTCTAGATTTTTAAGTTTTGGTTAATGTATCACTTCAGGGGGAGTATGCTTCAGGTGATGCTTCCTCACCTATCTATGGGACTTGAGTATGCAGATCTCAAGTCTGTTGCACACTTTTGCACACACCCTCTGACAAGAGAAAGTAATTTAATTCCTCATAGTAATTGAATTAGGCCAGGATTCAGTCTTTCAAACTGGTACCCTTTCCTTATCCACAAAGTCCCTTAGGATGCACTGCTTCTCTATTTTCTTCAGTTTCTTCCTCATTAACAACAATGTCAAATATATACTGAAAGATTTCTATCCTGTATCATCTTTCAGAATGATAACAGAGGTTTAGAAAATATTGAGTGAAAATATAGAAAATATTCCAGCCTTCACCCTGAAGGAATAATTGTCTAGTTGGTGGAATTGATTTTTCTATTTAAAATTGAAATATCGCCAACTTCCTTCAGGCTCTTTGCAATTTAAATTTATATATATGTGAGTGTGTGTGTGTGTGCACCCCCACACGAGCTCTATTTTTCTGTTCTCTGGCCAGCTTACTATTGACGTTTCTGTAAAGATAATATTAGTCTTTCTACATATAGCTCTGAAATGGAACACTAACACATTCTGTTGTGATAGCAGCTTTGTTTCCCTTCTCAGGGAAGGTAAAAATGCATTTGCCTGAATTCAGAATTCAATGTGTATTTTATTAGATCTCCCTTGAGGGATTTTGTGTCAGATGGTTTTTATATGCAACTGTTGCTAATCTTCTGTAAAAGTCTTGCAAATAAATGGATATGGAAATTTTTTCGAAGCCCCCCGATTGTGGCACCAAAAAAAAAGGCAAAAACAAAAACCCAAACCCACAAACAAAAACAAAACAAAAAAACCCAAAAACCCCAGAAAAACACAAAAGTGTATGGCGACATAATGTCTTCACTGCTGGTGGACCCAGCAGTACGTATAGCTCTTATCACGTGTTGTGAAGTCCTTGTGGAGAATGCCCAGTCTGGTCGTTCTGATGAAACTCGAACCTCCATTCTAGATATTAGCTATGTTGTCAGTACTTCTTGCAAAGTAAGTTACAGTAAACTGCCATGGAACTGAAGGCATTTGTCAGATCTCTGATCCCATTTGCTTAATTATACTATCTGAATATATTGCTGTAGAGGTTAATAGAATGTCATGTACTCTGAAAGCAGTTCTTGAGACAAGTTACATCTTTTAGAATTACTTCGGACTAAAAATTTCTGCCTTAGTAGATGCCAACTTATTGTGATATGTTGCAGCACATAATGAGGGAGATGTTCTTGTGATTTGACTGATGGGGTCAGTTCAGCAGGCACCCTCATTGAATGTCCTTCTGTCTTAATAATTATCTTCTTTACTCTGTTCAAGATCTTAAAACGTTTCAGACTGCGTATCACCCATTCTGTGCCATTTGTGAAGTATGTGTATCGGTACTTGTGCTGGAAGGCTAATAATTCCTCTCTAGTGAATAAACTGAGGTTTATAAACAGTACAACTCTGGCTTGGTTTTCCTGAAGTGTGCTATCAAAAAAGAAAAAGATTGAGTTACTCAGGAAATTCTCAAGCATTTCTGTGTAGTCTTTACTTGTTCTCCTGAGAATCCATTGAGTCTCAAGTCCTTTTATGAATTGAATATCTCCTGTCCACTGAGTTTATCATACTAGTTGTTTTCCTTTTTTTTTTAAACTCATATTATGACTGTGTACTGTTTTGCAGTATTATCATAAGTCACAGAAGTAGCAACTGTGTGAGTACACGTACCTTACTTTTATTGTTTTCTCACTTTTTTTTTTTTTTTTAATTGCTTATCGTTACATGGACTTGGAAATGTTGGAAACAATATACAGCTGTGGTGTTTAAGAAGTATTCCTCACCTCACTGCATCTACATTGCAAATACCACTGGGTCACTAAAGCTGTCAATAATGAAGATCGTTCGGACACTGTGTGCGTATTTCATCCACTTTTTCTCTCTATACTTATTCCCTAACATCCTTATTGGGATGTTAAGATAGGATATATATCCTTAATAAGGATATATCTTATTTTATCCTAGCATAAAAACTCTAGGACTTCTTGGAGTCTTCCTGACCAAGCAAACCTCACAGGTGGCTCTATCTTAGGAATAAACACCACTTGGTTTATATGTGTGCTCATCCATGGGAAGGTGGCAGCTTCCAGGGATCATTGACTCACCTGTGTTCCCCTGTCCAAGGTGCTGAGTCAGGGGATGCTTTGTGGGTCCTTACTCAAAACGGACACAAATCTTTATTCTGTTTCCCTCGGATTTGGGAGGCCTGTACTCTAAACTGTCTTAACACTATCCATAGTTATTTAAGATGCTGAAAGCATGATACCAAAGGTCTCAAAACCCCCTGCAGTTTTCTCTAGCATGAGCTTCCTAAGGGCTAAAACAGCTAAATTTGAGGTTGAGTGCTGCAGGCAGCTGCAGATAATGGGTTCCTAGACCTGTTTCTGAAGAGTTTGCTTTTTGCTAGGGTGAGTGATATAAGGTTGAGGATCCCTTTAAGATAACTTCATTGTCTTCAGCATGGGTGAAGCCCTGCCATGGGAAATACTCCATACGTAAGATTTGAAGCTGGTTATAAAAATGGAGTAGAGGATTTTAGAATGAACTTCAATAAAAATTATAATGAGCCCCATTAATGATTTTTGCTTGGTATTTCTTCATATCCAAACCCCTTGTTCATTGAAAACTTGAACAGGAAAAAAATCATTCAAATTGATCCAAAAGAAAACTTTGCCTGTTTAAATGGAAACATTTTTCTCTGGGGCATCAGAGTTTAACTGAAATCCAGAGTTGCCTTATGGGAGTATCAAAAGAGGAGATTCGTGACATATCTCTTCAGTGGATTGAGTGTCCTGGCTAAATTTATCCAGTGAGGCATACTAAAAAAGTTTACCCTGAGGAAGTGTTGAAGTTGTTCCTTTTGAGATGGAATACATGAGGGCTAGATCCTGAATCAGTTATCTTGGTTTTCTTTATTGGCCATCCAGTCTAAACAATTGGCAGGATTCTTTGCAGAGGTTGTGAAAAACTAACATCTGTGAGTTGATTCTGATCCTAGAGAAGAAAGTACAGTATCTGTCATATTAAACTGACTTAATGCAAACTTCGTAGATTTGTCACTTTTGATCTCAGCCTAAAGAATTAGTCAGGAATTTAGCATCAGTCACAAGGAATTTGCTGTAGAATATACCTATATGTTTTCATGACAAATTAGGAAACATAGGCAGACTCTGCTTTTTCTCTTCCCTGAATACCCTGAATAGAGGGGGTGGGGGCAACATCTTTTATTCTTCTAGCCAAGCAGTTTTGATTTTACAGTTGAGGCTGCATCATACATCTTGTGCCAACTTCATGCTGTGCTAATATAATTTACCAAACACACAATGCTAAGAAAGAACAATATGATCCAGAACAAAATCAGGTCCTTTCTAGTTTCTGAAAAAGGAGTTCCAGAGCACAGATTAATTCTAAATGAAATTTAAAGTAATTTAGTTTTGTTACTTCAAGCAACAAATTAATTACTGCATAGGGAAGTAGTTGCACAACAGATTACCCTTTGCTTCTGTAGAAGGAAGAGCAGCAAAACAGATGACAGAAATGCTGTGAGGAAAATAGTAGAGGAAGCAGCAGATTACTCTCTTTCCTACTAGTGCATTTGTGTCAGTGTAATCTTCTAATTCTTTGTTGTTGGCTGTAATTGCACATCACAGATTTTTTGGGCTGGGATGTGTTCCCTGCTTTTCTCTGTTAAAGAGAAGGCATGAATGGTTCATACATTATGCATCAAGGGAAGGCGTTTTAGCCTAATTAGAGGTGATTGGTCATTTTCCTAAGTAAAAAATGGAAAATAATAGCTGCTGCAATTTTATGATTCTTGGTATTGTTAGAAAGAATGTCTTTACAGTTGTACAGCTTGAATCAGCATCATTTGAGCCCTACAGAGTCAAGTGGTTTTGCTGGGGCACTGAAAGACCTTTAAGGTGTAACAAGTGACTTATTTGACCTATTTTTCTCATAGTATTTATCAGTATAAATAATATAAATAATATAAATTCATCAGAATGTATATGGATTTTTTTTTTTAATTAGCTAAAACAATTGGGTCAATAAGATCTTGTTTCAAGTGAGAGCACTGTCTGTTAAATACCCACACATCCTACACGCACAATACAAATGGCACATGACAACTTTTGGGGAATACTTAATCTCATCTCTGGTGCCCAGCTAACACTGTATGTTGTCTTCTAGTACATTATGGACTGTGTTTCTATTATAGTACTTTAGAATTGATATATCCAGATGGCCCAGAACAGTAGGAGTCAACCTTATGGAGACTTTCTGAGGGTAGGAGAGTTAAGTTATCTGTACACATGCCTGAACAACCAACAGCCAAGACATTGTTTCCTGAGGGATACTTTCTCTCCACAGGAGAGTGGATCCAGTGACCTATTAAAGGCCATGCTGCTCTCATGAGAGAACATGATGGTCAGGGAGTGATTGCTGTTTAGGCAGGCTGCATTCCCTTCTAGCCACAATCTGCTAACCAAATGCTGGTAGTTTACCAGAGCACTTCACTGGCAGGTCTGAAATACAGACTTTACTTCAGACATGATGCTGTAGCTCTAACTTAACATTCAGTAGTCCCTAGCTATACCTATAGACTTCCGTCAGCATAATCTCCCTACCCAGGTCTGCCTCTTAATGAGAAACCTTCTTCACTGTTTCCCCTACTGTGAAGAAGGGAAAATGGCAGAAAATTACTGTTCTCCTTTTTGATAATACTGTCTTTGCCCAGTTCAAATCTCCAAACCTAAATATGTTAAATGTTTCAGACTAATTGAGTTCTCTGTAGAATGTGTTGTTCAATGTACGTCCCTGAATGCTTATCTCCCATCATTGTGTACATGAGACTAAATCTTAGTTAATCTCAGCATTTTCAGCAAACTGTTAGCCATTTTGTAATCCTTAAGGGACCATTAGAAAAATCATCATGCTGCAGAAATATAAGCTTATTATGTACATATAAACTGGTAGTCCACCTTACAGTTCTTTCCTGAGCTGTGGATTAGACAATTGGTACACAGCAACAGCAACTCTCCGAATGGCATGTCAGAATTGACGGCTGCTTGGCAGTCTGCTGTAATCTCTCTTCTGGAAAAAACTAGCTACTATTTCGCTCTGCTGACATGAAAATTACATCCTTTCAGCTTTAACAGCTATAAACTGGAGCTGCTCTGGTGTCAGGTGGGTTCAGACTCAAGACCTGGTGACAGTAGAGAGTTGATACTGATAGCAACCATCTTGCCATCTGTTATTTCTGATGTAAGCCCTCTCAGTCTGATGTCAGCCGTATGTGATGCTACACTCAATGACCAAAGAGCAGAATTGGGCTGGCTTCATTCTGTGTGTCTGAAAGGTGGTTTCAAAGTTCTTTCCCTGCAAAAAGACCAAACAGCACACAACATAGAGCTGGTCCAGAAATAGAGCTTTAATCCCTGGAAAACTTACGCATTTCAAAATTAGTTTCTCCTCTGTTTGCAGAGACAGAGTCATACTGAAAGAAAACACTTTCTGAAAGTCTTCAAATTGGAGATGCTGAATTCTTTTAATTGGAAATTACATCCTTCATTTTGACAAAGGAAAATGAAGGGTTGACACTTCAAATCTTTCCAAATACACGATTGAAAAACTGCGCTTTCAAACTCTTCTGAGAATTTGTTGTAATTTTAATGCAAGGCTATTGCTTCTACCAGGCTTCCCTCTAAATTTCAATTGTTAATAATCTCCAAGTTCCTAATGTTTTCTCACAACACCTGTGAAAATTCAGAAAATAATTAAAGAGCAAAGTTATGCCTGCTGCCAGGAAGAAGCAGAAAGACTCTGCTGGTGGTGGTGTTTTTTGGTTGTTTATATTCTGTGAAGTGGAAGGGGATGACAGAGGGATTTCTTTTGGTATGTGCTGTAATAATGATCATAGTGAGACAGCTAGAGATTCACTGTGGATTAAACTACAGGATAACTTTGTGTTTTCACAATATTGTTTCTACCTTTTATTCTCTGGAATTGCCACTCATTTAGTATAGCTGGTAATACTGGGTCAGGAAAACTTGTTAGATATTTCCAGGGGTTTGGCACCCTTCTTTTCATTGCTGAAGTGCAATTTTTGAAGTTCATAGGAGCACTAGAGCTAGAATATCAGTCACTTAATCCATCTACTTGTATGTTCTTTTAATTAGTTCTAATTGTTCGGGTTTTCTATTCTGTTATCTCTAAAACTGCTCTTTTGCCTGATGGTAATGGAGTGGCAGCTTGCATTTCTATAGCAGCCATGCATTATTCACAATATTCATTGCAATTTTTGTTTACACATACCCCCATCTGTCAGCCCACCTGTGTATCTCCTATTCTACACCACCATCCCAACCCTGGGAGTGTTCAAGGCCAGGTTGGATGGGGCTTGGAGTAACCTGGTCTAGTGGAAGGTGTCACTGCCTGTGGCAGGGAGGTCAGAACTAAATGATCTTTAAGGTTTCTTCCAACCCAAACCATTCTGATTCTATGACAAACTGTGCCTCTGGACCTCTGAGGTGCTGCCTACACCCTTCCCACTTGCCCATATAGCTCCACCTAAACTCTGACAACCCTCCACACTTCCCTGCACTTCACTCCCACCCCATTCTCCCTCCTTCTATGTTTTGGATTTGTGCTGGAAACAGCATTGATAACACAAGGATGATCTAGTGACTGCAGAGCAGTGCTTACAGAGTCAAGTCCAGTGTCTGGCTCATCACACCTCCATACCAATGGGTAGGCTAGGAGTGTACAAGAAGCTGGGAGAAGACAGCTGACCCCAACTGACCAAAGGAATATTCCATGCTCACCCAAAGCATTGGCAGTGCAGTTCATCCTGCTTACAAAGTATTGCACGTTGCAGGCAGCAAAGTGCAACTGGAGCTGCTTGCTAGCAGGAGCAGCAAAGAGTGCAGAGCTATGCTCCTGTACAGAGCAAAGATGAGACCTCCTGGGCTCCACAGTCATCTGCTAAGGGCATCTATACACCAACATGCCTCTTTGCTTTCCATGCTTCATGTCTAATTACTTTGACAGAGGGTAAGGTTGCAAGTAACATCATACAGTGTCTTTTATCTAAGTGATGAGTCCAGCACAGGAAGCTTTGTGTATGTGTAGGATTAGGAGAGCAGATTACTGATAGCACAGAGGTGAGGAAAGGCACAAGCAACACAATAGTGCATATAGAATAGCTATTTCTTACCACTCTAAACTAAAGTGATAATAAAACAAATTAAGCAATGGTTTCCTTGTTGCTAGAACAACCTAAAAGAAGCTCATGCTGGGACAAGTCCAGGCAATTTCTGAAACTCTGTACAGCCAGATGAGTACGAAGCCTTCAGCTTCTAAGTCATAATAAGAAAAATCTAATTTACTGGGAGACAGAACGAATGTTGGAGGCAAGGCAGAAATAAAACTCCCATGTGATGTATCTAATCAGTATCCACATTGCTCTACAATGGGACCACCTCTGTAATCTAGTCAAATAAGTTTAGTGTGTTTCTTTTATATCAACTCAGTAAAGCTTTACTATTTCTGCTTACAAAAATCTTTCAGAAAAGAACATAAGAGCATTTTCTATGTTTGTACACTCTATTTGTAATTGCCTTACTCTACCCACTCATTTCTTTTTTCATTTTTTCTACTATTGGCTGCAATGCAACGCAGCAATGCAATGCAAGGAATGAATGTCTTGCAAAAGCTTAGATGCACAACAAAAATTGCTTTCTGAACTGCGATAGAAATTCAGTATTACCAAATAGCTCTTCTCATGTGCTGGGAACAGTCAAAATAAAAGGACTAGTCAGTTTTCACAACCAGTTCTCCTGCTGACTGGCAAAATGACATTGCATCGCAAGAACTCTTTGTGAAAGAACTTTGCGCACTACAAAGAGAAATGAGTACTTTGTGCATTTTGCTCAGCCCAGCTTTGACTGCATCCATGCAACAAAGCCAATCCAAAGATTTGAGGAATTGTGAGGTTTGAAGTGCTGGTACCTTCATGCTAGGAAAACCTTCAGTGTTCAAAATAGGGCAAGAAGCTAGTTCAATGAATGATGTGAATTGGTTCATGACAAACAGAATATCTGTTTCATTAACCAGTAGTGAGACTTCTAAAGCATCTCTGACCATTGCTGTGACCCCGGATAAACACTTGGTAACATTTAAACTATTAACATTTAAGGAAACAGCGGGTGCAAACTGATGTAGTTGTGCTCTGGGCTGTGCAACTCCCATCACATTCTACTGACTGAAGAGGAAATGCACAACAGCTAAGGAGCAGAAAATGTTCCATTTATTGTGAGAGGTGGGCAGAACAGCAGTTCAGTTGCTGAAGAAGAGAACCACTGTACTTAAACTTCATGGAAAAGGAGACTAACCAGCAACTTGGGCTGCAGGAACCAAATTCAGTATCTCACAGGATCAAGCATCCCTCTCACTGTAGATATCGTATTTAGCCTGCCTGTTGTTCTGATAGATTTAGCTTTGCTTTTTGCTTTTCTCTCTATCTTAGGGTCAGGGAAAGGCAGGAACTACCACTGTTTCATGTAACCCTTTAAAATGCTTCTGCTAGGCTACGTAAAAAGTGGTGGTGTTGCTGACACAGGAAAAGAGCGATGTTCAGTAAAAAGAAATTGAGATTTGGCCCAGCACCTCTGCCTATCTGACTTCCCCATGCTTGCTTGCCAGCAAGCAGAGACCTGTGGCCTCAGAGTTGTCAAAAAACTACCCCACTCACACATTCTTGACAGACCAATAGAGCCTCAGCATAAAGCAATTATGGCAAATTGGAAGAAGAAAAACCCTTCCAGTGCGTCAGCAACAGTTGGGAGTGGAGGAGAAGGAAATCCAAATTATAAAGTATAGCAAGGGAGTGGCATGGGGTTCCCCAGAATGTTGTTTCTTCATAGTGGTATAGCAAATGCTAAGAGTGCTGGAGGGCATTGCTTTGGGTACTAATGTGACTGGCCTTCAATGTTTGGAATAACCCTACAGCAGGTGTTTCAGAACAGTTTCTCAATGCCCTGCTTTGTAAATGTAACTGGAACTGCTTGACTCTAAAAGCTGTTGATATTTTAGCATGTCTTCATTGCAGTAAATAGCTTTACATGTTTCCGGGTTTTCTGTTAACCACAGTACTGCACAGAAAACTTCTTTTCATGATCCCATGGCTAAATTCCCAGTTCAACAATGTACCGTTACACTCTTGAGTGTTTGGCCAAGTTGGGCTGGAAGGGCATTCATGAGTCCAAAACAATTAAGAGTTCTATTATGCAAATTTGGGCTCAGGAAATTGTATTCCTCATTGACTGATTGAGCATTGTATGACTGATAGACCAAAACATGACTGAGCTGAGTTCATGCTTCCGCTTTGAATCTTGAAGGATTAATCAATTTGCCTTTCTTCCAGCTCCCTTCTTTGAATGCACTTTTTCTGTGCATTCAAAGTGTGAAAAGCATAGTGTGAAGAGTTATTTACTGGCTTTGCAGCAAAAACCACATCCCAATTACAAATGAAAGAGACACAGTTAAAGAGAATTTGATTAGTAGATGCTTTATAACCACACTAGTCTCAGTTTTGTGGTGATGAAGTAAACATCCTCGAAAGGATGTACATGCACTGTATGTTGGATATGATGGACCTAAGGAATGCTGTTACTTCTTCCTTTTTCTGCTCAGACTGACAAAGCTTTCATCTGTGAGACTTGTAATGAAAACATTTTTCTTAAGTTTCCTTTGTGTCACATTGACAGTCTAGCACCACTGATGACAAATGGAAGCAAAGTGGCATTTGCGTTAGTAAGAGATTTAATTAAATGGGCTATGATGTCTAAAGACAGTACCTTTAATTATTTTGTCATGTATTTGTTGGGGTGTTTTTTCCTCTCACTCCTCTGATTACTTTTTCTCTGCAAGATTTGCCTTGATAAACTAGTAAATTGCTGCTTGGAAGCCCATTGGTTCCTTCTGCTCATTCTCCTGACATAAACTTGAAATAGAGCTTTTGCTTTAGTGCTAGAAACATCAGACTGGTCCTCTTGCAACAGCTTTCTGCCCACTGCAACTCCATTTATTTACAACTCAGTTAACTTAATTTACAGCATAAGAGAAGCTTTTAAAACCACTGATTAAAATCTGGACTTGGTTGACTTGTCCATTTTTTCTGAATAGCTATTTTCAGTTGCATATAGTTTTCTGCAAGGTCATTTTGGTTCAAGCTGTCTGAAAAACAGCAAAAACTTGGAAGTCTGGCAGCACTTGTGCAGCAGTCAAAGACTGCTTCAGTTAAAGTTGCTTCAGTTAAAACAGCACAGACCCCACTGGCCTTTACCAGTGACTTATTTCTCTGTGCTGTTCTTCGGGTACCCAATGAATGTCACTGTAATTCAAAAGGTGGCTGCACTTTGTTATTGCTACAGAACCTACCAGGCAAAATGTTGATGGAAAGCCTCATGTTAAATATTGCTGTTCTTTATTACTGAGACTACAACAGCAGGTTTGTGGATAGCATCCCCAGTAGGAGTTTGTCAGCTAAACCTGATCAGGCTGCAAAACTGGGTAAGCACATATATATTGTCATTTGTGTTTTATTTTGGTGATGGTGGTAACTGTGACGAAGGCTTTATCAATAATAATTGCAGCTGCACCCCAATGGCATGATAATGAAAAGGTCACTTGGGACAGCAAAACTGAGATGCCTATGTGCATACTTGTAGCACAGTTACATCCAGCCTAATAAATGATATGTGTCCAGGGGTATCCCTGAGTACTGAGGCCAGCTGGAATGGAGTGGCCTTTTTCTGTGGTGGTAAATACTGCTGGACTACAAAACAGCAAGGCTTTTACAGTTTGCCTATTGGGAACACTCCTAGCAACGCCTTCATCACTGAACCAGGCATAGGGATGGTTGGTGGGTGTTCTAGTGCAGTTTGTATGAAGGTGTATATGCAGATGTCTTCTCCTCAGGTCAGAAAGATCCTGTCCATGTCCCACTTACCTCATCACAACTGACCTGTGCTGTCTGAGTATGGAAGATTTGCAGGGGACTACTGATGCTTCCACTGCAGTCTTGAAAATAGTGCTCCGAAATTTTTGTGGCTGTATTGCAATGCAGCTATTTCTTGAGAGCAAAAAGCTGCATTCATTTTTGACAAATGATATGCTATGAATTGTTTTCTCAGCCTAATTAAGAACTTTAAATGAGAGAAGGAAAAAGCAAGATGTATGTAAATGGCATAAATACTCACAGAGAACTGAATGGTGTTGCCCAAAATACATCCAGTTTGAACAAAGAACAGAGAATAGGGGATGCTAGGAACCATGCTCTGGAATATCTTGCTTGCTTCTGCAGTTGGCGGTATTCCCGCTTTGTGTGACAAAGCCTAGTGTCTGTATAAGCTAGCACACTCCCAGAGAGTGAGAAATCCACTCCCCCTGCCATCTGCTCTCCTGCATGAATAATTAGGAGGAAGAAATGGGCCCAGCTCTGGAAGAGAGAAAAGCAGAGAGCAGGCTAATGTGGGGAGAAAAATATCCCATCAAAACTAGCGGCAGGCTGGGAGGAGGGAGAAAGGGAGAGATGGATTTCCAGCCTTAGGCAAGCACAGCATGCAGTGAATGAGGCTGTTCGCAAGACAACCAGCAGCGCTTGGAGTGGTAGAGCTGTGAGGGGAGGGAGCAGCACTCTAGCGCCAGGAAACACTGTCCTTGCAAACACGCTTGAGTGAGCACTATCAAGACCACTAGAGGTTTTTAGGCTTGCAACTCATGACTTGTGTGTGATGTGTGGGGTGCTCTGCATTGGCCAAGCAGCAGGAATGGAGACATGATCCCCTTCAGAGCAAACCTCCTCTGAAAGTGCTTTGTTTATATCCCCTGTGTCTCTCATTCAGTTGATCCATTTCCTTTTTGCAGTTAACAGTCTTTTGTCATCCTTTACTTCTTAGAACAAGAGATTTATACTTCACGTGGGATGGTGGGATATTCAGAAACAAGTACCAGAGATGTCCCCTTTCACAGAGGGAAATGTTAGTAGCACTGGAGGAAATTTGAGCTTCCACTTGTAGCTCTGGTTTGTGTTCTGTGGGTTCATGTCTAAATGAAGAATCTTTATCACCCACACCTGTTACTGATTGTAAATCCATATTTCTTTTGTGGAAATCTAGAACCACAGAAATACAAGCAAGACCACAAATGTTCATCTTATGCTTTCAGTGAAAATATTTGCAGACCACCTTATAGGTGACTAAAAAAGGCAATTGCTATCCTAGCATTTGACTTGGCAAAATTCTTCAAGCTAGTTAATCCAGCAAGTTCATAGTCATTCATTTGGTACCTCATACTCCATATTGTGGCAGAAAACGTTTAAATGAAAATGTGGAAGGTGGCACTGAGTCACTTCTTCCTGGTCATCATCACACATCATCAAAAATCACTAAAGCAGAATGTGCATATTTTATGTCCTCTCACCTTTACCTCACCCTTGTGGTTACTGCTAATTATTTGAACTTTAATTTCAAGAAGTAATTAACGTGCTGTAATAAATTAATTCTTGGCTTTCTTTCCTCCTTCATTAATGCAGGAAATTCTTTGTTGTTCAAAGAGGTTATGTGTCTGCCAGATTTCACACAACTCATTAAAAAGGAGCTTTAAATACTGTAAACAAATCAACCCTCAGCCCAAACTAAATTGAAGGGAATATGGCAAAGCATGGTGCTTCTGCTTGCATATGAATCTCTTCTGCACACGTAGGCAGGGCTGCTCTGCCCTTATCCTCTGCATCCTGGGTACTGTGTGCTTCTATAAAGTAAATAATAAAAAAGTGTATTATTTTTCTCTCCTTCTTTGAAGCAAGAGGTATTTTGGGTTTTATTTTCTCCCTCTTAAACAACCGGTAGTACATAATCTGGGGCAGTGTCTGTCTAGTGACCACAGTGAACTTCCTTGTATCATAATGGTTAGAAAGCCTGGAGAACTTAAAGACATGTCAGAAATCATTTAAATGTAGAAGCTTCATCCTCCCACAGTGGTTTCTGTTGATCCTTTTAACTTTCACTACATTAAAGAATCCTTGAGTGTTTTCCTTCCCTCTTTAATTAAAGCAGGCAGAAGACTTATCTGTGAGGTTCTGTGTCTGTTGAATTTCACACATTGCTTTATTTGAGTAAACAGACCCCATAAATATGTATAGAGAAGAAGTCCCAGCACAAATAAATTGTTGCAGCTCTTTTCAGAAAATATAAAGCTTTCTGAGGGTTTTACTGGTAGTGTTCAGTGTGTAGTTGCACTGGGGGTGTATTGAAGATGGCTTTGAACTTCTGCTCTAAGTACAAATTTAAAAGGGAAAAACGTCCATCTTTTTGCTATTGTGTCAGGCAGAAGGTCATTTAGGTAGGAGCAGAAGTAGAAATAATTGAGAAGTAGGGAAGATCCCATGGCAGAGACCTGTGCAAAGTCAGTCTTAACTGTAGATGTGAAAATGTTCTCCTGTTCAGGAGACGGGATTACCATGTGATCTTGAAGTGTATTTGTGGGACAATACTAGGGAAAAACTGAAAATTGAGAGTGTGTCATTACCCATCAGTTATATATAAGCTTTATATATATGACATATAGCACAGTTTCTACTACTAAAGCTGTAAACAGTCTTAATCTGTACTGCAGTCCCTACAGCCAGAGCTTCTGCCTTATAAGAATGTGGAAGTATACTTGCATGGCGCAGAGCACTGTGCTACAGACACCAGAGCTGAGGCTACAGCAGTAGCACTGGGACCAAGGAGACCTGAGTTGCACTAGTTTGCTCCTCTACCTAAGTGAGCTTACTGTGCCTGTAGCAGAATAATGCAGCTGGGATGGGATACAGATATGAACTACTGTATACACCTTCACATGGTATTGGGTGCTGCATAGACATACTCTAAGAAATAAATGTTAGGGGTGACACTTATTCAATACCAATTACCCTCAAAGAACAGGCTATTACAAAATACACTGAAGTTGCATTATTTATGATACCCCAGAGGAGATGTCAAAGGTACTGAGTGGGAGTTGTGGTCAATACCTATGCTGTCCTGCTTTGTCATTTGGACCTTGCAATTCTGTCTGATGCTGTAGCATATGCCCAGCTTTTTCTCAGTTCATTCCAGCTTGCTGCTGATGTCTCCTCCTTTAACTTGCTTTGAGAAAGACATTTTTCCGTTAACATTAGGGAACATATTCATATTTTGAGTCTCTTATCAGTCAGTGAATAACTCTAAATTGAAACATGACATTTCACTTTCTAGATAGTTTCATTTTACAGCCTTATGAATAGCTTTTCATTTGATTCCCATACCCCTGGGAAGTGTGCTGTATTTAAATATGATGGTTTCTTGCCCACTGTAGGCTGCTATTTGAAATACTCTCCTAGGGTGTGTGCATTCATGAGTTTATTCCCTCACCTTTCTTCCACACAGAGTTAAGACATCAATCACCTCAAATGAGAGGAGCTTGCAAGAGGCCTTCCGTGCTACCTGCCCTTCACCCTGCTGCTTCACTCTTCTCCTCCCTGCACAATTTGCCCCTCACTCCTTTGTCTGCTCCTTTTTCATTTCTCTCAGCCTCAGGCTGGTCGTTGCAAATGTTGCTGGGCTACCATGGCTGATGCTGCCGTCAAGCGTATGTAGTCAAGGTCTTTGCACTACTCATAGGAATGTGTCTGTTTATCATGCCTATCCATTTCTTCCAAGGAAACTCTTTCATCTCTTATTTTCTTATTCTAAGGATTCTCCCTCAAGACCTAGTAAAGGGATAGACCATTTTTAAAAATAATGAAGTTTAGCTGCCAGAATTCATAATCCTATCCATACCCTTCCCATAATAGCAAGGGGACCTTGGCATGAAATAGCTGAAAAGAAGCATTTAATCAGAGCATCTGTTTTGTTTTCTACCCTTAGGTAAGTGGTTTTTAGATGGGGGAAAGAGACAACTCAGCAAAAATCTATTCCTAAATCCTAATTTCCTTTTCTTAATTACTCTAAACTTCAACTTTCTACTCCAAGAACTGCAAAGGCACCATTGAGATTTTGTAATAGGGTACTGCTTTGGACTTCAAACCTCAGCAAAAAGGTCATCAAGCCAAACTGTGACCTGAGGGAGTAAGAGAACCTTGGATGTGCCAGGGGAGAAAAAGAATAGCTGAAAAACATAGGGACAAAGATTAATCACCTGTATTGAACTGCTAGAGGACCAAAGGAGAAATCTGCTTATAATGGTTGATTTAAGCTGTAAACTCTAAGGCTGGATGCAGTTGTTTAAGAAAGGCTCAAATAAGAACAATAAGGCCCACAGTAGGACCTTTTCAGTCTTGATTTTATCTCATTGATAGTAAAACTCAACCTTGGTTGAGGTGTATGGGTGGGAATCAGTAGCATTTCTCCTTTCAGGTGAGAGCAATATGTGGGTCTGGTTATGACTGGGTCATTTAAATGAGTAGTAATTAATTGTCTGCGGACTATGAAGAGACAATAAGTGGCTACTCAGAAGAGCAGGGAAGGAAGAAGAGTTCTTAGGGAAACTGGAAATTTCCACTATATTTGGGATGTGTGGTTAAGAGGATTTGGTCCTTAACTATGACTTCAGAGGCTGTAGCGAACATTGTTAGGTTGAATGGCCTCAGGGTACAGCCTTTATCAATTTAGTCAGAAGAGCAGATAATAAAAATGGAAACTTTGCTTAGAAAAGATGGCCTTTCTGGCATCACATATAGAGGAAGGCATAAAACTCAAATTCTGTTGTGCAGTAATAGGTTTCAAAAATATGCCTGAAGTACTGAAAAGCACCAAGAATTGCCTGATTACAGGAAATAAAACATAATATTAAAATTGCTAAAATAGGAAGTTTCTTTTCTTCTCCTGCCTGCCCTGTTACATTCAGTCCTACACAGGAAAAGACTTTATAAATTAAGCTTGTGTTGAAAGTAAAGTCACAGACATGTGTTTAATCTTCCAGGTGTTTTCTACTTGACTTTGTACCTGTGTTTGGTTGAATTTTTAAACTAAATTGTATTTTGAAATGCTAATTATTTTGAGGTATAGGTATTCTTTTTTATAGCTCCAGTCATCAGAATCAGGAGGGTTTATTCATATACTTGAGACTTATTCTTCAATTATATCCCCTGAGGGAAGGAAGCTGAATAGACCTGGGAGAATGAGACAGCCTCTCCCCCACCAAGTTGGCCAGAGGTTTTTGTGGAGCCCAATACGTGTCTTTCCATTTCACTTTCAAGTGGCTTATCTTAGTTATTTCTCATCCAAAAGTGCCTGAGCTTTTATAAGCGAACAGATTTTTGGTCAAAAATATTGTGTTTCTCTTGTGTTTGCCCCATGGGACACACTGTTAAGTCAGTACTGTAAACATATGGCTATGGCCAGCTACTGCAGTGATCCTCAGAGATGTTGTGACAGCTATACGGGGTATCTGGTATTGTGAAATCTCCTGCTGTACAGGTGGGTGATTTCCACGCTTGAGCTCCTTAAATGATTGATCTGTGGAATTGATGTAGAACAGCTGAGCCCCAGAAGCAAGCCTGGAGTCAGGGAAGGCATTTATTTTGGTTATTATGGATATACATCACTTGCCACACAAGCAATGTTCATGCAGAGCAATGCTTCACGGCAAGACACTGCCGCCAAAGCCAAGTCCTCTTTGACCTTGAGTATTTATAGGAAAGAAAACCAGAACACACCACATTGCCATACAGGGTGGTTTCCACCAGCATGCTTTCTGGTCCTTTTTGTAGTTGCCTGGCAACTAGAGAAGAGAGGAGGAGGAGAGTTTGGGATCATGGAGACATCTGAAGAAGCAGATTATTTCTAGCAAACCAACTGGCCAAATCAGCTCTTGGTTCTCCTGAGATATTCCATTGCAATAGATTACCTGTACAAGCCCTTTTTAGATGAATGTCTGCTGAAGGTGAAGATTCTGATGCTGCTTGAATTTTAGGTGAGTTTCATCCTAACATGAATCCTTTGCTATTGCTCGAACTATTCTTGAGTGGGAATAAGTGAGGCAAGAAACAAGATTTGGTAAGTTCATAGAGCTTACCTGTAGCATTATAGCTAGGCTGTAGCTATTGAGGCCATTTCGTCTTGTCCTACTCCTTGTTACTTGGGAGAAGACACTGACACCCCCCTTTACGACAACCTTCTTTCAGGTAGTCATATAGAGTGATAAGGTCTCCCCTGAGCCTCCTTTTCTCCAGCTGAACAACCCCAGTTGTCCCAGCTGCTCATTGTAAGACTTGTTTTATAAACTTTTCACTTTAATTTACTGAAGAAAGTAAAGAATGCCAGTAGAAAAGTTGTTTAGTTTTTTGTCTAATTTAAGATATGATACCTAGGTGGTCTAAAAAAAACCCACCAAAGCCAAGTTTATTAAAATAACAAGATACTATTGCTGAAGAATTAAAATTTATTTTAATCTGGGACACTGAAATATGTTTTCAGTGGGATGGCAATATGCTTCTTAAAGTCCACCAAACACATATGCACTAGTATTGATGCCCCAGGATAATGCATCAGTCTAACTAGGCAAAATGCAGCTTGTCCCACAGGCATCTAACTTCAGAAAATAAAATTTCAGACAAGTCTAAGGAGCCCGTTCATTTTCTGCTATGCATCACCCTTTCCTTCTTTCCTTTCTCACCTCGTCCTCTTTTCCTCAGATTTATTTCTGTGGAACATGCCACTCGAAAGCCTTTGCTGCTGTTACACCATCCCAAGAGCATGTTTGCCAAACTGACAGCTGTTAAAAAGGGTGTTGCAATATACCATAGCTTATGCAAGTAATCCTCAACATAAAAAGGACATGGAACTGTTGGAACAAGTCCAGAGGAGGGCCACGAGGATGATCATGGGACTGGAGCGCCTCC
>JAOEHY010022862.1:0-64677 GCA_025447955.1 Psilopsiagon aurifrons
TTGCCCGGGGAAGTTGTGAATGCTCCATCGCTGGTGGTGTTCAAGGCCAGGTTGGACATAGCCTTGGGTGATATGGTCTAATGTGTGGTGTCCCTACCCATGGCAGGGGGGTTGGAACTGAATGATCTTAAGGTCCTTTCCAACCCTGATTGTTCTATCATTCCGTGATTCTATTCTGATCAAGGGCTTTTCAGTCTCATGCTCTGCCAGGGAGGACGGGACAGGAAGACAGGAAAAAGCAGAGACAGTACACCTGACCCAAACTAACCAAAGGGGTATTCCAGCTCATCATGCCTTGTGTAGAACCTTGGGTGAGTTGCCTGGAAGGCTCAGGTCACTGCTCAGGTTGGGTTGGGTATTGGTTGGCAGGTGGTGAGCAATCGTATTGTGCATCACTTGTGTTTATTGTTTTCTTTTCCTTTTCCCCTTTTAGTTTTATATTCTTTCCCTTTATTATTTCCATTATCATTACTATTGTTGTTGGTAGCAGCAGTGGTTTTGTGTTATAGCTTAGTTACTGGACTGTACTTATCTCAACTATTGGGATTTACATTCTTTCAGTTCTCCTCCCTTTCTCTCCGGGAGAGGGGACAAAGAAGGAGGGAGAGTGAGCATGCGGCTGTGTGGTTCTGAGTTACTGGCTGGGCTTAAACCACTACACTCTTCTATCTGATGCAAAGTATTGTACTCATTTTTATTTCCTTATTATGCCAAGGATTAAACTTTGAGAACGATGGCTGGTTGCACTCACCAGGAATTCTTTAACTATAAAATTATGCTCATGAAAATGGATCAATTAAAGTCAATGGGACTACTTACATGAGTAAATGCTAATTAACAAAACTGAGGCTCTAATGAAGAGGACATGATAACGTTGCAGATTGATCCTGAATATTAAGCATACTTTGCTCAGCAGCAGTAGAGGTGTTTACTCTACAGTACACCAGCTCTTTATTGAATTTCTGGTTGTAAATAAATGCTTTCAGTTGGCTTTCTAATTTGTAAATGTTCTGTACTTTTAGACTGAAGTGCTGTCTTGAGAAGTTAGAATGCATATGTGCTAAATGTGCTCTTAAGTCAGTGCTGGTATGTAGCTTGGTGATTGCTGATACCATCTAACTATATCAACCTGTGAGGTTGCCGTTACAGGCAGGTGGTTTTTCTGCAATTAAAGTTTAACATGTTTCTTGCCCAAAATATAAAATAGGAAAAAAGCCTAATCATATCAAGATGGGACATCCGTTATCACATGGGAGAGAGTCTTTAGAACAGCTTGGTGGCTGGATTTTCACATTAATTTATTTTCCTATTCATGGAAATTCTACTTTCATCACCAAGTGAACTTGGTGCTAATTAATTATATATGAGCTATTGATTAATGTACAAAGAATAGTGAAAGCGGTGGCTACAGGACTAGTCTATTTTCAGAGACTTTTCTGTATTCTAACTAATATCTTCTTAAATATTTCATAGTTCAGGTCTGAATTAGCAGAAATAAACAACCCCTTTAATGGAGATGAGAGGTGGTCCCAGCAATGTGTCTCTGCAACAGGACTGTGTACAAATAAGAGTTTAAATGGGGATGAAGCCTGGCTGCCCTCTGGTACGAAACCCTGGCTGTGATTCCAATCCTGACTTAGAGATGGGCAAAGTGTTGCAAAGTGCAAAGTGTTCCTCAACTCAACAGGCAGGGATTTCCTTCTGGCACCAAGAAAAGCTGTGTATTTAGGGACTAGCAGCCTTGACTTGAGCAGGAGTTGGATCAGATGCATCACATCTTTTGCCTAGCATCCTCTCTTATTTCTGTTGGGGCAGAATTGAGATACATGAAGGTAGGATAGGCAGCAGAAACAAGAAGTGTTCAGGAGAGGAGAAGATGAGCACTAATATGTCTATGTCACCATCTGCTGAGTGTCTCCTCTGGTCTTACTCCTTTGCACTCCTCTGTTCCTCTTCCATCCTTTACATTTCATTTCCATGTTTTTTCTCAAATGTGGGTGGGGGTGGTACACCCAGCAGGTCTTTGTTGCTTGAACCTTCTTTCTGTCTGCTGCTGACACCACCTGAATCTGGGCTTGTCCTTCTGACTTAAAGCTTAGTTGAAAATGCGGGCATAAAATCAAGGTGATTGAAGTGCCTGGGCATGCCCCTGGCATAGAGTTTTTTCATGTGCATCTAGTGGGAGGGAGTAGAAATGTTAGATGGGTAAAAAATGTTAGATGCAAGCCCATTTCAAGATGTTCAAACCAGTAAACATACAATGCCATTGATGTTTGATGAAGTTCACCACAGAAAGGCTTTTCCTAAAGAAGGTCTTTGAAATTGAAGTGATGGACAGATGTCAAGATGATTTGCTAAGTGTGAGATGAAAAATTGATAGCAAAGAAATTATTTAAATCATGTATGGGATGTGATTTCACCCAACCATGAAGAATACATGTCTTCTATAGATGGGTTGGAGTGTTATCAATCACCCGTGACATACGTTATTTGTGCGTAACTGCATGGCTTTCACTCAGTATTCAGTAATAAAGGTTCTCTTCATGTTTATCATGTCATTTCATCCCAGCATCATCTGTCATTAAGACATAATATACTAAATGTAACAAAGTTCCACTCTCCATGTAGTTATAACTTACTGGTATCTCTGTTATAACCTCTAATTGCCCTAATGCCAATCCACAGAAAGCTAACTTCTCTCTGCAAGCTAGTCCTATTCTAGCACTCTCAGGGAACAACAGCTTTTGGTCAAAAAAGATATATCTAGATTTCAGCAGGGATTTCCAAGGTAATAAATGCACTGTGATGTTTTGTTGGTTTGCGTGGTACAGTGCCTTTGATGCATGGCCTGTCATGTGGCTTCCTATATTCAGTCTTTCAGTTCTTCATAAGCCTGATGGGTAATTTCAGGGATGTGATGAATAGTGGAACATTGGCTGGTTAGCTTGCAGGGCTCTGCAGTGCTAATTAGGATCTCAGACGTGCCTTGGTGACCTTCAGTCTGCTTGTATGTGTTGTGTGAAGGAGCACAGTCAGGTGGGGTCAGGATAGGTAAGTTCTGCTCTGACATACTAAATATCAGTTCATTAAAACAAAATGGCTTTGGAAGAACTTGGGGGCTTTAAAAAAAGGATTTGTAAGTTGTGTTACTTAATGAACTAAGGATATGGGGTCTAAGTCATGATCTACTGAAGTCAAGAATATCTGGACATTTTAATTATGCTTGAAAGAAAGGAAAATGAAATCATTACTGATCACTGCTGCAGACAGTGATAGAGGTGCCTGTTTTTCTGATGATGATGTTCTTTCTGTTTCACAGTAAAGCACCTATGCCTTTTTTCAAGGAAATCTCAGTAGTAGCTGAACTTACATATTTTACAGCATTTTGGGGAATTAAAATATAACCTTTTTTCACTTTCTGGGAACCCACTGTCTAGCAAGTATCCTTTTCCATTATTTTTGCAATAGCGTTTATAAAAAAAGTAAATTAAGATATTTAAACACAACACACTGAAAACATTTGTTCATGCCTGCTGGCCAGATTCCAATTTGTGTAATTAAATCTTGCAGTCTGTTACCTAAATGCTTCCCACAGTTTCCACCCAGTGCAGTCTCTTTCCATAGTTCCTAGCCTCAACTAGTTTCACTGTTGCTTTTCACTGCAGCACAGCTGCCACATTGCATCACAAGGATGGCTGCATTTCTTTGGGAAAAAATGACTTTCATATATAAATAATTGTTAAAGTGCTTTGGAAACCTCCCTGGGGTGAAGAGCGCCATTGAAAAATAATAAGCCTTACAAATACATTATTAATATTGATCTTGGTCGTCATGTTCAAACCAAAGGGCAGGGGGAAGGTTAGTCTTACAGTCTGTGTCACACCGTGGAGCTCAGGAAAGTTGGGGGTGAGACCAAGCTCTAGCCAAACCTCCTCTATGGGTTTGGGTATCCCTTTGTGCCCCTTGGACTTTTTTGCTCTGTGGCTTATTCAATATTCTTTTTTTGGCTTTTCAGAACAAGGGCTTTTTGTCAGTGTGAGTGGCAGATTTTCTGTATGAGGTGGAAACCATGAAAAAAGGCTGGAATGAGCAACCAGAAAGTCCTGATACACTGATTCAGGTTTACGCTGCCCCTTTTTGTCACTACCCTTTATAAATGTAGTTAGATATACTGCATAGTTTCTAATTTAGACAAAGTTCTTACTGTTGCATAGAGGATCACCTAGCAGAGTAGCTTGTTCCTCTGTTGATTTTCGGTGTATGCATTTAAGCTCTGTCCACCCCCAGCTTTTTTATCCTTCTTCACTGCTTGCTTACCTGCTCCCTTTCAACCTTGGGAAGCAAGTTGTGATGCATGTGAATGTGCAGAAAATAGTGCTAATTCCCATACAGCAGAGCAGTTACTTACAGCTGTCCTTTAGTTTGAGTGAAGTCCTTCACTTTATGCGCAGATTAACCACTGTTCCAAATGAATTTGATGTTATCTCTCTTTTATTGATGTGAATTATTTATAGCAGAACTTTTGAATCATCAAAATGTGATGCCTGAGACTATTATTTATGCTAAGATATTAATCCCATGTTCCTATTAAGATTTATCCCTCTGTTCTTCTTTCTGGATTCCTGAATTAAATTTAATTATTCCATCTTTCTCTTCTGCAGCCCAAGTGCTGCTGGGTTTGCATAGTACAAGTATTATATTGTGAGTGACTGTGCTGAGGTCAACCACAAAATCTGTCTTTCCTGCTTTTACCAGAAGGTGTGGATTTGAATTTGTATCACAACCAAAAGTAGCTCATGGTTAGTGCCAGGGTTAAAGATAAACCTCCTCTGTACATGGTGTATTTCTGCATGTGTGGATGCATTATTTGGATTGGTCCAGATAGAAGCAGTTACATTCACAGCTCCCCCAAGGCTGAGTGAGCACAAGTGGTAACACAGGTGCCCCACAGTTTTGCTGCTCACCAGGATGCTTTTTCCTGAACCGTCTGTTTGTGTCTCTTTCCTCTTCCCATCCTCCTCCTGCAGGATAAAGCCTCAGGAGCTAGATGGAGGTGGCAGGTTTTTCTCTCCAGCTCACAGTTCCATGTTTATTTTATAAGTAGCTTCTTGGAACAAGTGTTTCCTTTCTTCCTTCTGTTTTTCTTTTGCACGTCAAGAAAGAATGTGCCCTTGGGTCTGGTGTGCAGAAATCCATGTGCAGCCTGGAGGTAGCATCCACAGCCTACATTGTATCAGCTGAGGGAAGGGTGTTTGGAGATGTGCCTGGGGCAGAAACATGGGCTGAGCATGTTTCAGGAAATCCCAGCAGCATATTTGATGAATGAGTGTAAGCATTATGGGACCATCACAAAGGCAGGTGCCAAACTGGTTCTCTCTCTGGTAGCCTGAAGGATCTTGCAACTCCAGGGTAAAATGTGGGTGCTTTTATTTTCCTGCATTGTCTTCCCATCATCAGAGGCCAGCAGGAGTGAGGACACGGGTCTGTGATGTCTCTCCCTCACTTTGGGAAGGAAGAGTAATAAAACACAAGTGGTCCCTGTGCTGATCCCCTCACATCTGCACCATCCTCCTGCCTTTGCCCAGTTCTGTCTAAGTTGCAGGGTTCCTGCGCTCAGAGGGTCTGCAGGTTATGGCACTGCATTTCATTTTGTGCAGCTACAGCCATTTGCCACAAGCACTTTTGCAGATGATTTTAGGACTTTTGATAATAATTACTGTTTTCTTCCAGGCGTTTCTGAGTCTTTGTATTCCAGTCAAAACCCCCGTCTCTTGCGCTCTTGGGAATGATGCTCTGGCAGAGAGATCCCCCTGGCTTTATTAGACTCAGATTTATACAGTGCTTCTGTCTTGAATAATTCAAGACAGGACCCAAACCAAGGCTGTGGATAATAGCCACCCATAAATGTAGGGCAACCCAGGTGAACAAGTTTGCAGCCGTGGTTCTAGTTCATCTCTGGCTTTTATCTACATATCTGACAAAAATAAAAACCCAAGCCATCTGGATTTAAGTACAAAACAACTCTCTCAAGAATTCTTCCGTTGCATTCCACATGTATTCACAAACCAGATGTGGAAAACCTGTTGGCTTTAGGTACCTCCAGGTGGTTCCTCAGGAAGCACACATCCAAAGCAGGAGTAGGGCCTTTTTGTTTCTATGAGTGTCATCTAACCTCTGATGTATGATTGCCTTTCATTTGTTCTGAGAACAGAACTTAAATCGTCTTCCTCCAGGGTGGCAGGGTTAAACAGCTTCTGATACCATGTGATGCGATACAACAATACTGCCAGCCAATAAAGTGCAGCCTACTTTCAATCATTCCTAATGATTTAAAGAAGGAAGAATGTCACCCACAAGAACCATTTCTGCATTTCAAAAGATTTTATATGATATTTTCCTGTGAATGATGTGCTGGATGCAAGCCCTTGATCTTCAAATAATTGTTGTCTTTTCAGTGATAAATGGCAAAGTTCTGCGAGGTTTGGGTGTAAGCAAAAGTATTCCTGTGTGGTGCTTGGCATTGCTGGAGTGATGGATTCTCTGCACTCCCACAAAACACGGAACTCTTCATTTAAATAATTATGCAGAATATGCAGGCATTCCTGTCTATTTTTTTTAAGACCTTGACCATTTGAAGCATGGTGCAGCACTGAGGTTAGATTAGCATTACTGTTGCCAGTGGGGCTTCCTTCATTTACAGTCATGGCAGTTAGGCTTAGGTTCTTATTTGCCTTTTTTTCTTTGATTCAGATCCAGGATGCAGCTTGTTTGCATTGTCGTATGCAAATAAAAATAATACTTAAAACATATAGTATTTTACATATTCAAAACACTGTGGAAACATTTGCAGTCATTCTCACAACACCCTGGTGAAGTAGGTAAATATTGTACTTATTACTTTAATGCAGTTTTGCGTGGGAGAAAACATATTGCAGCACTGTCGATGCAAAACAAGCATTAGACCTCCAAAAGCGAGAGCGATGTGAAGGGACTTGACACATTCAATATTATTTGTATCTTAGTTTTAGAGCTTTCAGAGATTACTTTTTCAAGTTTTCTTGACAGTGAGGACTGCTGAAAACCCCTTTGCTTTTAATGAGCCATGAAATGGTGTCACATGTTTCCTAAGGCTGGAGCCCCTCATAAAGCCAGCAATGTTTCACTAGACTTCCAGACAGGGACTATATCTTGTGCCACTGAAGTTGGTACAGATACTGTCATTGAATTCAGTAGGATTTGTGTAATTCCTGAGTAGAGTTGACAAAATTTCAGGGGCTGCTCATGGTAAAAATGGCAGGTTTCGTGATTAGCCATAGATGGAAAAAAAGAATCCTATTTAAGCTATGTGTGAAGATTTAAATTCCTGGGCAAAATGAAAAGAACAAGTAGTATCATTCTACACAGTGGTATCCATGGGCCTTTGTCTGACCCCAGGCTATTGCCTGCTCTTGGTGTGTGGATCTGGGTGTTTGGGAGCAGGGAGTGAGAGGCTGTGCCGATACTTCCAGTGGTCCATTATGTTTCTGTAGCTGACAAACCTGTTGCTGTAAACTTCTATTCAGGTGGAGAGGATGAATAATGTTAAAATTAATGTGCTGATTGAGTGGGAATTAAGCTTGCAAATGTTCAATACACAGTATGATGTGCCCTACGAAAGGACATCTGGTGGCTGGAGAGGTGGCTCTTGAGCTCCCTGCAACTGCTTCTCAGCCTGAGCTACTCTATGCCAGGTTTCCTCATTTTTACTGAAGGAAGGATAACCTCATTGTAGGAAATTACACTGAGATTCCTAGCAAAAGTTGGGGAATTTGACAGTGTTACCCTTGCATTCATCTAACTGGGTTTCCATTTCTACCAGGAAAGAATAAATGAAATAACAGTTGGTCCATTTATGCGCTGCTGTCAGGAAGTGAGTGAACACAGAAGGAAACCAGACATTCCGTAATCCATGGTCCATAGGAACTCTTTATGAAAAAGGAATATATTTATCCATGATGTTACCCTCCTGAATTTATAGGGATCTGAATGTATGTATCTAGTTATTGGTACTAATGAGCTTAACAGACTCTTTAAAGTGTTGTCTAAATCAGCTAGACAATGCTCACCCCGGCTGTCCTTGAGGCAGCTTTTTTCTATTTTCCTCCTTTTTTAAATAGATGATTATATTTCTGTCTCTAAGGTATTTACGTGATCTCCAGCACTGAGTACTGATCTTCACTACATCTCCTGGAATATAGATGGCAAAGGGGGGAAATGACTGATTGGAAGAGTGGGGAATTGAGACCTACTCTGATATCCTGAAATATCCAAGCAAGGATCCATCCTGCTGCAGTTATTATTGTCTTGTAACATTCATGTGGCTATATTCAGAGGCAGATGGGCCTTCCCTCCTGTGCAGCACTCTAAAAGTAATTTAAGCTTATGAAACAAAACCAATATTCTACAATTATTAAGAGTTTATCATTTACTTTTTGTAATTCTGCTCATCACAGAGAAGGATTTCAGCAGCTGTGCAGAACTGCGGCAATTTGAATGATGCCACGCTCATATTATCAGTTTTAGCAGACTTAATCTTTTGCTTCTTTAATACTTATCTGATGCTGTAAATGTGAGGTGCGCCTTTCTACAGATTTTGTTCATTACTAGGATAAGTAAATGAAAAAAAAAATTGTCTTATGGTGCAAGGTCTTTCAGCTCCATCTACAGCAGAGAATGTAATTATGTTCATATCCTTGATCAGGGGACCCCTCCCATTGCTGCAGTCTATGTAACATCGGAATTTATCATTTAAAACTATATTTAAGTAGCTGATGTATTAGACAAAGGAAATCATGCAGTAACTGGATTGCCATTCTACTTTTAGCTCAGCATGCTTGTTGAATAAGGGCCAAACTTACTCGTTTCCTGGCGTTTCCTTTATTGTAGCCTGAGGAGCAGTGAATATTTGTGTGCAGTTGGAGGTTTCTAGCATTTCACTTCACTGAATTCTCTGTTCCCTGTTGGTTCATACAGACTGTCAACCATTTGTATTTCTGGGTTGGAACTAATCAGACCCATCTGGTCTTGCTGACAGTGTGAGCCAGGAGAATAGCTCTGCATCATGATACAAGATCCTGGAACTTGGGACACGAAGAATTTTACTGCCTAGCCTAGTCCTGTTTTCTAATAAACTGAATAGTGCATAGTGCAGCTCATTTTCTCCTTCGTTGTTTTTTTTTTTTACTCAAAGAAAGTAATTATCTGTCAGTGCACAAATATATAAATGCTAAGCAATCCATAGATTAAAACGTTTCCTTCTGGCTTAACCTGTAAGTGGTTCTTTGCATGCATACTAGATGGAGAATTTTGTGCTGGAATGAGTCTGCGAGCCACAGAATAAATTTGAAACCAGACAAAAAAAAATGATTGTCTTTTCAGTGCTTAATACCAGCTTGTAAGTGAAGGTTGGTAGTGTAAGAGCTCCTGTTGTCTCGCCTGTGTTGGAAAGAGCACCCAAGCAGCTCCTACGTTACTTAAAGAATGCCAAATCAAAGGCAGTGCAAGACACAAATGCTTCATATTGTATGAAATGTGCATACCTGTGAGTGTTTGAATTCTGTGTTAGTTGTACAGTAGGGAGTTAATTCAAGGAAAATCAAAGTTTGTATTGATTTGGGGACTGGGGGAGGGGTTGGGTAGGATTATCCGAATAATTCTATTATTCACCTTTCTGCTGGAAAATTAAAGTGGATAGTGCAAAGAGCACTACTGAGAGAGATAAATGAGCTGCTTCATTCCAAAATGAACCCTCATCTCAGAAAAGTGTGGATATTAAGTGCCTAAATTCCTTATGTGCTTAGTAGAGTTATCTGCATAAAATACCCTTTAAATTCAAGAATGACTTCCATCAGCCCTGTAATGATAACAGAGGATGATTGTGCTTGCATTTTACTTCAGTGGGTGTACACAAATACTCCTATTGTATAGGATTAATAAATCACAAAGGGTGTGTTTTGTCATTATTTAGGATGGATTCCACTTCAGCAGCTCCAAATGTTGCAGTCTTGTTCAGAGCAGTAAAATAAAGCTGTATGATCAAGAGAGACATTGCTGTGCTTTGAGTGAATGCGCTGCACAAGAAGGAAATCTGTAATTGAACTTTCACCAGGACCTTTGCCAATGCAGTATTAAAGGTACATAATCTGATATAGGCTGTTATATGCCTTCTCACAAATCATGAGGCAGAAATGCTGTTCTGGAGGACTTAGGGACTGTACCTAAAAACGTGGAAGCCACAACACAGCTTTCTGGGATCCAGAGGTGCATTTCTGCCCTACTCCATCATGGCTTTGCAGTGCAATTTGGGGTAGTTTTGGCATCGGTGGATTTGGTTTGGAGATGTTAGTGCTTTTTATTGATAAGCTTGAAAAAGAGAAAGTTAAAAAGTCCAAAATCTGAGTCACCAGCACACAGAAAAACTAACCTGACAGCAGAGAGGAAGGAAAAGACAGGGGAGCAGGGAAGGAAACTAAACAAAAAAACCTTGAGGTATCATGCTAATCTGGCATGGAAATAAGAAACAAGAGCACCGGTGGCAGCTATAAAACTACCTTACAAGGAATTTCTCAGTCTTTCTTCAACCCCAAAGTCTGTTACGAAATGTGAAGAATATTTCTTCGTGCTGTAGGAAGGGGTGAAAAGAAGGTGTTATATGGGTAAACAACAGCACTGGTGGAAACAGGGTGATGAAGGAAGAACTAAGGCTTTTGCAAAAGCTTTTTGGCAAGAATGCATCTCTGAAGATTTTCTGTGGTTTTCATATACCATTTTCCTCATCCTAGAGAGGAAAAGGTCCTAGGGCTAAACCCTCAAGCTACTTCTGAACATCTCTCAAAGTTTTCACTCTGTTTTCTGAGTCCTGTCTCAAATAAGATCCTACTCCAGTCAATAGAAATTTGCTTTAGTCCTAACACTATAAAAACTGCGTAAGCACTTTGAGATTTGCCCCATTGATTTTGCCAAGTTTTGGTTGAGTGAGAACTTAATAAAGATTTTGGATTGTAAAGATAAAGAACTGACTTCTGACACCCCAATTCAATTTCTAGCCCGTCATTTTACGGATTAACTCCCATTGAGTTCAGGAGGAGCATGTCAGTGCAAGGGCTGAGTCAGGATACAGCCCCCAGGCCAGTGCCAAGAGTCAATGGCTGCTTCCTTTAATCTGCCCATAGAATGAGGATTTCAAAACTGCAGGGAAGAAACAGCCACTGTTTCTGTGATGAGTTCGATCATGGGGCAGGGGTTGTGCTGGCTTCAGGCCATGGAAAGTTAAAAGGAGTCAAAGCAGAGGGAGGGATGGGGAGGACATTTGGTCCCTAGAGGAGAGAGGGGGTTGTATGGCTACAGAGCAATCCATGTGTATCAGCAGAGGAGACTGGCAGAGTATTTGCTGTAGTTAGAGCTGTGATGCTTAGATTAAATCCCAGCATGTAGGAGGAAAAGGGCTATTTGGAGGTTGTATCTGCGTTGATGATGATCAGTAGGTAACAGGAAGGTGAGTTGAGTGCCTTACCATGGCAAGGAGTGTTCACCACACTGATTTGCATCATCAGCTGCAAAAATGGGTCCACATTTGGAGACTAGTGGGCTGAGAACATTTAATTTCTCTATAACCCAGGCTAAGGATTGCAACCTTGAAGGGTTTCAGGAGCTTAGTGGATTCTTTTCTGTATTACTGGAGGCTGTCTGTCTGAATGAGGTCCCTGCGGTGGAGGACATGCTATCTGTGAGCTCTCCTGCTTCAGAGGTGTCACTTCTCCCAGCAATGCATTGCTCTCCATATCCCTGTATTGCACAATATAGACCCTTCAAAACTCCCAGTCAACCTCCTCCAAACCAGAGGAGCAGCAAGGAAGCAGCCACTCATGCTGTAACTATCCCTCCTTCCTTCAAAGGCAAAAATCAGACTGGTTTCATATGGCTTCCAGAGTTGCTGTCATTATTATTCTTCCTTTTCTATTATTTTCTTTCATATCTTTTTAAAATCACTTTTATCTACTTATTTGAGCGCATTGTTGATGTATCCAGGATATTTCCTGGAAGATGCCCATCTGAGTTTGGCAGGACATTATGTAGCATTTGTAAAAATTCTCATACATAGAAAACACATTTGGGAAGTGTGGAAGGTCTTTAATTTTGACGGGGGATGAATTTCTTTGTAAAGCTTCTGATAAAGGCTAATAAATGAACAGGAGTTTGTTTAGAAACATGAATTTTATTTCTTGAGTTACATAAGCATGACATAGTCTCTTAAACATTTTAAATCAATTTTCTTTGCACTCTTAGAATTCAAAAACCACAAAATAGACTCCTTTCAAGTTTTCTGTATGCCAGCGTTCAGCCCAGAGGGATTCTGTGTGTGCGTGTGTGGTTTAAAATAGGGTTTTATAATGAAAAGCCTTGCAGATCCTTTACTATGCCGTCAATAGGTGCAATACTCTTAATATAGAGTATGAGATTAACTTGGATTTTAATAAAGCATCTTGAACAGAATAAAGGGAGCATTTAAAAAGTATTAGTTGAAATCTCTGTTAATTTGGTTTGACCCAATGTTAAGAAAGGTGTTATGTGGGTAAACAACAGCACTGGTGGAAACAGGGCGCTGAATGAAGAAGTTCCGTGGTTCACTCAGGTAGGAAACTGTGATATAGGCAGGTTTGGCTTTTCAAATGGTTAAATATTTCACTGCTGTGTTCCTTACAGAAGTTGATTCCTTTTGAAGATGTAGCTCCTCTGTCAGCTTCTCAGAATAATAAAAATGTGCTACATTTTTTTTGTGTAACATATCCCTTCTTCCCAGAAGTTTCCTCCTTTAAAAGAAAAAAGTTTGCTCAACTTTGGCTTTCGCTTGTTTCCATCTGCGTAAGTGTGTGGCTGCTACTGTTGTGCACGTTGGGTTACTGAAGGATTAGAATTGTTCATGATTAGAAAGTTTATATGTGTGTTAGATGCATTCTAGTTGCATTCACTGGCACACATGTATGAGTGTATAAATCTGTGTAGATACAGATGTTTGTTTATGCACCTCTGTATTATATGTCTAATGTATCTAGTACTGGCCACTGGCAAGGATAAGATGCAGTTCACAGCAGGGCCTTCGATCTGATCCAGTGTTTTAAATCTTACGGGACATAAAGCTTGATAGGCTTTGTGAGAGCCCTGATTACTTAGGTGAGAAAGATGGCCAGAGTTGGCTTAGTAAAGAGGATAAACCTTCATTCTTTTGGAGGAAGCTGTAATTAAGGAAGTAATGAACAACATCCTTGTGCTGATAATATCTTCTGTAGCTCACTGCTGGGAAGTTGCTAGATGGGCTCCTCAACTGGGGAGGAGGTTCTAGACCATTGACCTCATCTCAAATGGCATTTTCTATATTACAGTTCACACGAGGCACTCAGATACAAACTGCATTAACATTACTGTGGAATAGCTTCATACAGAGTTATTTCAGCTTTATCAAAACCAGAATCTATTCCGTACTTGGTGGAATAGGGGTGCATGTGTGAAATACTGTACACCATAACCTTTGTGTTGCAGATATGTTACAGCCATTGGGCACTGAAGTGATTAAATCTGCACTGAATTGGTCTTTATTCTTTTATGGGAGATGTAAAATACAGAGCCCTTTTTCCATGTTTCAGCTAGGATAGTTGTACACCATAGATGTCTGATCCCTGTTGCACATCCACGTTGACTTTGAAAGTGGAAGCCATAACATTATGTAATTTTGTCTTGAAGGCAAATGTTAGCTAATTTAACCAGATATAATCTTACCCCAAATGTCTGCCCTACTCACCACTGAAGCAGTGCCTTTAAAAGGCTTCTTAAAATAAGCACAAATTTTAAATTGCATGTTTAGCTCACAGTGAAATAACTAGTATTTAACTTGAGTGTTGGTTTCCCTGTGCTGTGCACTGCTGATTTACTGAAGCTGGACAAAGTAATTCCCATCAACATTGATTGAGAATGTCCAGGTTTTGCCTTTCAATTAATTATGAAACAATCTGTTGTCAGCATTCCCAGCAGATAGTGAGACTTTGCCATTCAGAGCTAATGTGGATGAATGTGGATGTACTTGGACACCGGGAAGAAAGGCTGTAATGAAATTCAGGCTGAACTGAACTGGAGAAAAAGGGCAGAGAGGAGAAAAAAAAGAACACGCACATTGAGATCCTGGACAAATAAGAGAGGGGCTGATGAATCGTCCAATTCAAGCAAGCAGCATGGCTGCTGGGCTCAGAGGGACTCGGCAGGAGGAGTGAATAACACAGCATCTCTCAGTGAGCAAAGTTCATCTGGGCCCCATAAATGAGCTGGGCTGGGAGAACAGGAGTAGTAGAAAGGGAGAGCTAAGAGCTGCTTTCCTGAGCTGTCATGAGGATGCTGGCACATTCGCACGTTCATCAGCTTCCAGGTGCTCATCTATGATAAGGACGTAGCAGCAGCAGCAAAAGCTTCCAAACCAGATAATGTTCACGTAGCTCCATCATCATCATATCTCTTACATTAATGTTTGTTTCTAGCTACTCCTCCCTCAGAGTGCATCAAAGGGTGTTGTACGAATGCAGATCAGTGAAAAGGTCCATTGGTGTTGATTGCTGATGTGCTGAAATACATTAAGACCCAGAAAGGTACTGTGTTTGATGCAGGCAGTATGTGTGCCTGTATGATCCTCCCTGTCTGTTGTTAGGCAGACGTGTGGACACGTTTAGTGCTTATCCAGCTGTCTAAAGGGATTGAGTTCCCCAAGGACACCAGCAGGTGCCTGGTGGGATTTGCAAAATGCCAAAACCAGGTGGTTCCTTAAACCTGGTGAAGTACCTGATTGGGTACATAATTCACTCATTACAAGGCACTAAGCTGAGTCTTTGGGCTAGCAAAATGCTCTTTGAAAATCTGACCCCCCAAAATCTTCGAAAATATACTTAATTGCACATGGGAAATGGCTAAGATTTAGCCCTGGAGATAATTCAAGGCCAGGCTGGATGTAGTTCTGGGCCACCTGATCTAGTTCAAGATACCCCTGCTCACTGCAGGGGGTTGGACTTTGTTGACCTTTGAAGGTCCCTTCCAAACCATTCCATGAGTCAATGTTTTTATATGCACTGCGTGATGAAGGTATTGCACAAGTTTGTTTTATGGTATTTTTCCCCTTTGTAACTTTAGAAGTCACTTTCTTTCTGTATTTTTAATGCCACAGGGCTTGTGCCAGCTAAGAAATTAGCAGAAAGCCATGCAGTCCATCCATCATTGTTGGAAGTTTTGTTGGGGTTTTTTTCTCCTCACATTGTATATTGAAACCCATAATTAAGACTAATCTTTTAAATGTCTTTGCAGAAGAGGAACACAGCAGGCACAGAATGGACTTTTTATTAAAATTAAGAAAAGAAATTAAATTTGTACATAACATATAATTGCTGAACATAGACTTAATAATTAAAATTACTTCTGTAAGCCTGTTCTTATGGGTATTGAGTAAATAAAATTGCAATTTACTGGTAGATTGATATTTCTGTTCACAACAAAAATTTGTAATTTAGGAGAAACAGTTCTTCCATCATAGGCCATGAAATTCGGTGGATTATGTCCAGCAGGTTAACGGCAACAAAAATAATGAAGAATCACCAGCAGCTGTCGAGAACTGTATATTTATAGTTATATCTGGGCAGAAGAAACTGTCAAGTAAAGGATACTGTTCAAATACTAGGGTGTATTAGCAGTCTTCCTGTTTATAGAGGTCAGTTTTGGGGACTTAGATACAGCTTTTTTTTGAGCACTTGCTTATCTGCTGTTCTGGCTCTAACGAGTGACCTGTGCTGAATGAATTGGAGCACATGCCAGTGTTTTTTATAACCGTGAAAATGATGCTATTTAGAGCTATCAAGGGAATGGTGCTATAAATAAGCATTAATTTGGGTTTTTCTAGCCTCCCCAATTTAGCATTTAACAGTCCAGTTTTAATAACCAATAAAACTGCTATGGCTTTTTATTGATACTGATCACTCCAGATTGTGTTTTAATATTATAGAAGAATTTTAAAAATATTTTTATCCCTCTTTTGTCTGTGGCTTTACTTAAAAATCAACTCCAGATATTAATCTCCTTAAGAAGACATGAATGTTCAAAAGAGGAATTGGGTGATTTCTCTCTTGGGCGGTACAAGTTGATTATCTTGGTGATCACCATTTCTCCCTGTTAAACGGTTTTAGTGACTACCTAGGAGCGGGAATGTCCCAGATGTAGCTTCTCAGCAGATGATGAATGCCTTTTATAACATGCCCTTCGTAGGGGCTTAGACAGTCTAGAAGGATTCACAGTAATACCTCAAGATTACTCTGAGCTCACATACACAATAGCATACCAGCTTATGTTTATTCATCTTTCATGAAGTATGTGTAGCCAAGAAGAGCCAGGTTGCTTCATGATTCACTGGGGTCATTTAACATCAAACATGTCTGAGACCTTTGAGTGTATGATGTTAAGGCCGTGCTGCTACTATGAGCAAAGATTACATTGTTAACTGGCACAGTCTGCTGGTATGTGTCATTATTCCCTTTTCCCCCTTGACTTCTGTTTTTTGCTTTTTCTTTTTAATTCCTTCTGAATCCTCCAAGATTATACACATTTACAATGAGCTTTATTTTAGGATGCAAAAGCTAATATTGACAGCGGGGCAACTTGACACAGAATGATTGTGCTAAGCAATCATAAAATCGTGGAAAGATTTGGGTTGGAAAGGACACTGAAGCTCATCCAGCTCCAACCCCCTGCCATACTCCCCATGCCCACCTTCTTCAGGCAACCTGTGCCAGCGCCTCACCACCCTCACAGGGAAGAGCCTCTGCCAAAGATCTGTCCCCCCTCTGTCAGGTTAAAGCCATTCCCCCTTGTCTTATCCCAGTGTGACCTTGTAAAAAGTCTGTTTCCAGCTTTCTTGTTGCCCCCTTTAGGCATTGTAAGGCTGCTATAAGGTCTCTTTTTGCTCAGTGACATGGCTTTGGAAAATGCAGGGATCTGCAGGGTGCTCTGCATAACTTTTGACACTGCGGGCTGCATTCAGGAAAGCTTGATCAGACCTTTATGATATGATCAAGTCCTATTGCTAGCTTGGCTCTGGACTTAAGGGCTGGCACAAGTGTCTTGCATAGGGGTGAGCCTGCCCATGTTCCACGGTTTTCCTGAAAGGATGAGGAGGAGAAGAAAGAAAGAATATGGCAAATAATTGTGGTTGCATTAACTAGATAACTAAAATTAAGCACATTGTTAGTATCCCATCTGGACTGGGCCATTGCGCACTGTGATTTGGAGATCAAACTTCAAGAATAATACTGGAGCTCTGTGGAGACCGTAAGGGCTAATTGCCACAGTCTCATTAAAGATTAGGAAAAGATCCACTTGTGAGGCTATCTCACCACATTTCTTTACCATGCTTACATCAGAGTGCCCTTGGTTTTGCCGGGATAAGACCCCAAAGTTAGTGAAGTTACAGTTATCACTTTACAACTCTCATCATCTCTTAATGACTAAATGTGTGAAATGAAACTTCACCAGGTGAAGATGAAAGAGTGTGTCTTTTATCTTTCTGGGGTGAATGGCTGCCACGGCATTTATGTGTTCTGCACTATTGCCTGGGAAGCTTTCCCTTTCTTCTGCATTCTTGATATTTTCTCTTTTCTTCAAAAAACTTCCAGCAATAGGCAAGCAAACAAAAAAGAAGGCTTCTCAGCCCTGATCCCCATCCCCTACCAACACACTGAAAGACTTTAATGAAAATCACTTTTGGCAGCTGTGTTTGAGTGACCAATGTGGAATGGGATGTGACATCAGAGCATAAACAAAACTCATAAATTTATGCAGGATGCAATACTACAGCTGGAATAAAAGATTCAGATGCCTCTTTTTTTTGACACATTGTGTTGTAAGGTCACAAACCCGGCTGGAGATGCAACCTGAGGAATTAAAATGTCTCAGTTGATGTAAACTGGTTTTAACCCCCTCAGTATTTTAAGATAAATAGCATTAACTTGAAGGAAGCCCATTTATGCTTTACATTCAGCCTCTCTGCTTCTTGTAGAGCATTTTAAATCTTAGGGGCCTGAGCCAGCCGCAAATTAGGGATAATGGTGGTATCAGCAAGGTTGTTTCGTGGTGTTGATCTCTTAAAATTGGAAGAACTCTTGGTGAGGCACCAGGAGCTTGCTTTTTTTTTTTTTTCTTCTTCTTCTTCCTTGCCAGCTTTTCACTGTATTCATTTAAAAATTCTTCAATGAAAATGGGCATGGTAAGATCAAAATCAGTGCTGTGAAAAAAGCGAGCTTTTACAATTCAGTCCTTTTTTTCTCTTGTACCAGGTAAGAAAAGATATCCTTGCAATTTTCACCTCAAATGAAATGTCAGATCTAATACTTCATATAAGTCTCTATGTCTTTGTTAAGGTCTCATTAACTCGTGAACATGTGGACCAAGTCCAAAAGAATTATATCTTTAATATTTGTCTATCAGTCTTATGTCCTGTCTGCTTCAAACAGAGCTGAGACAGGGAGGGTTTGTTAGTGCAGGGGTTACTTCATTAGTTTGATTCGACATGTCTTGGATTCACAGTGCTTTCAAGAGACATCATGAAATAAATTCAGAATGTGTTATGAGGATGCCCACAGAGCAAATAACATGGGCAAATTACCTCACAGCTAAAGGGAAAATAAAAATCACATATCTACTGTAGACAATATGACAAAATAGAGCAGAGTGCAGGGGGGGAATCTCCTGTAAATACTGCAGATTCATGTTCATGTGTTTTACATTAAGGCAGTGGAACCCATCTAAAACTGCACTCATTAAAATAAAACGGTTCTAAGAAAACAAATAGGTAAGAGCTGTGGAAGCAAGCGGAAGCCTGAAAAGCACAGTTCCCTCAAAGAATAATCTCCTTGCATAGCGTAGAGTGGCTTTTAATTATTTGCACCACTTCAGCCAGCAGGGCAGCGGTGAACCTGGCAATATATGGCGCTGTTTAAGTGTTACTCATGTGGCAGCAACAGTGTTTTAACAGAGAGAGGGCTCCTTTGTGAATTTTACTATGGGCAATTAATTTGGAAATTCTCCTATACGTCGGTAGCTGTTTTGAAAAGGTATCCATATGGATTAGTGTGATAAGCAGTGGGTATTAGGTTGGAGGAAGCAGCTCCCAAAATCAGTTGGCTTTAATAATATGTATGCATGCGTGTGTATTTTGAAAGAAATTTGTGGGATTGTTGTTTCTGGAAGGGTGGATGTAGGTGTCCATAGCTTAGAGAAACTGACAGTGAGCTTGGCGTTTGAGAAATGCTATCCTGTAATGGTAAGACTGTAATATTTCATTACAGGTCTCACAAATTGGAAGTGTAATGAGGTTTATAAAGATGTTACTGTTGACTTCAATAGCAGCAAGATTGGGTCTTTAGAAGATTATGTGGGAATAATCTCCATGGATAGCTCATTTTCGAACATGAGTAGATCATTCAGACTCATGGGACATGTTTATTATTCACATATAAGTGATTAATATTCAAGCATAAGGGAATTTATTCCTCTTAGTTGTTTGCTTTATAGGAACTGACCTTTTTTTCCCATCGGAAAGCCCCCTTCCCGCATGTCCTGGCAGAAGTTACACATGCAGTACAGTAGACTACGGGGGCTTCATCTGACAAAGGGAAGGTTTTTTTGACAGGGTGCAACTTGTCCATTTAGACCTATTAGACATGATATTTCCTGCCTAAACAGATGCATTTGAGGAGTTTGAAATGGAAGTTAGATATGGGCCTTATTAATTATATATGAGTAAACATACAATTCTAGCTGAAATTGTGTTCATGTTCCTTTCATTTATTTTGTGATTGCAAAAACACCATACCAAAGTAGGAAATAATTATCTAGAGCAAGGTTGCCTCTTCCTATTGCAAACACTAAGCATTCATGTATTAGAAAGCATGTATTTAAATATTCAGTTGAAACTAGGCATCATTGTACTGTAAATAATGTTAAAATTGACAGAAAATGAATAGTGTTTAACTACACGCAAATTATGAAGCATGGCTTTCGGGGCAAAAATTGCATTTGGGGACTCGCTTTGGAAAGCAGTGTTTTTAGATACATCTTCTAAATGGCAAAATCTCAGGAGGAAGAACATCAGGCACCCCAACTGCTGGTGTTTTTAAAAAGCTCTCCAAAGGCTTCAGTCCTTAGAATTCAAATGTTAAAATACTGCACTCATTAGTATAGGGGTTAGTTATGTGTATGCTAGCATGTGTACACATACTGTAATTATGTGGGTTATTTGATCTTTTATGTATTTGATGACAGTAGCATGAGGAAAAGAGTAATCTCAAAAAATATTCCACTTCTGCTGTGATCGCTCCTCTGACGGTGCTCACAGGGATTTTCTGAACTTCCTGTTGCAGCTGAGGCAGTGATGGCCCTTGGTGAGATCTTGCAGGCATGCAGAGCCACTTTTGCAAGTGTGTGCGATGGGGCTGGCAACAATATTCTCCTCAGTTCCCAGTGGGGTTCTTGTTTCTTCCTCTTTCTCACCAGGGAGAAAGGAAGAACCAGTAATTCGTTTGCAGCAGAATCCCTAGCATATATTTGATGGGGCGGGTGCCACTCACCAGGGGATGGAACATCTCTCATTTGCTTTTGTAGACTGAATATTCCTGAGAGAAAATTTGCTGAAATGACGTAGGGTTTTGCTGTTAACACTAGGAAGGGCTTTTCCACTGAATGCAAGAGACTGCTCTGCGTTTTTACTTCTGTCTTCCATGCTTTGGGTTTTGATAACATCTTTCTGATTAGGCTGCCATTCTGCTTTGTCCTTCTTTATATAAGGAGGGAAACAAAAAGTCAGTGTGGATCTAGGCTCAAAATGTTTACCTGTGCTTCAGCCCTGCCTCCACCTGTTCTGAAAACGGATTATTTAACCTCACTTTGCAGGTGCAAGAAAAAAAAAACAACAAGAAATCTGTGCTAACATTCTGAAGTCCTTTAAATAGCCTCACACCTACATGCCCCAGAATCCTCTCTTGGGTTAGTATGACACATACTTTCTGCTGCTGTTTATGCCTATTTTGAGGTTTCTGCGTGTGCAGACATGGGTGCGGGTGCATGCTGATGCTGAAAAGTAGAAATCCATCCATTCCTTGAAATAAACATTGTCATTCCATTATATTCTGTGTTTTTATATTCAGTATAATTGGGAGATGAGTTTATCTTCTGTCGTATTTCATGGCAATGTCCCATTGACATAAGTGGTATCAAACTGTGGCCCTTGATTTAGGTCATCCGCATTTCCACTAGTTGTATGTGGGAAGAATGTGCCTTCCTGTATAATAATCGCAGATTCTCTGTGCAGATGTTACATTGTCATTCTTGCAGGCATATCTTTTGTTCTGTAATACCCAGTAGAAGGGGGGATATAATTTCATGTGAATTACCTCCAAATTGTATACAGTGCCAGCAAATAGCTCTTTGCAGTACCTAGCATGAGTTTCCTCTCACTGACAAACTGAACAATGTGTCTTCTCTGAAATTTCAGAATAAAGTATCAAATCTGATGCAGTAGAATACAGGTAAATTGTGAGGTGGCAAAATATATTAGACATTTTCTCTTCCTTCCTCCTCCCTGCATGTTTTTATATACATATGCATATGCTTCTGATGTTAATTTAACATAATCGTTAAATTGACACCTGAGTATCACTTAAAATTTGGGTACAAGTGCCCTTAAATGGAGAAGACCCATCTGCAAACATTACTTAGTTGCTGTTTGCATATGCCAGGCATACAGTGCAAGGCCTTGGCAAAAGTATTGCTTGTCCATGAATATACAGCAGCTGAATTCTCGGTCTACATGACAATGCATGCATGAAAGGATTGAATCTGTTAAAACTGAAACAATAGTTACCTAAAAAGAGGCAGGTTATTCTTCCATTAAAGCATGTGGTGAACTTGTAAATTTTGGAAAGCCGGGGAAAGAATGGACTTTAATATAATCAGATTTGTCATCCTGTCCCTACTGCGGTATAAAGGAATTATGGAGCTGAAAGTGTTCTTGTCGTAGGTACACACCGGCTGCAAAATGGCTTTCAGTGCTGCTGCTTCCCCCCAGGCTGCCTCCTGTAAGTGGCTGATGTGCTCATAGCTGCAGCTTGATCTTGACTTGATCTTGGAGAGAGTTGAGAGCAAGAGCTGTGTCTGCTGTCCTGGTGGTAGGACATGGTTTTGGGACTTGTGAGTGCAAGAAAGGGGCTTGTGGAAGGTGTCCCTGTACATATCAGGGGCTTGGAACTAGATGAGCTTTAAGATCCCTTCCAACCCAAACCAGTCAAGGACACAGCTAAATTGTTGTTTGTGCTCTGCCCATGCTTTCTGCTGCACAAACGGGTAAGAGGTTAGTGCTGGTCCCCTGGGATCTCTGTTAATGTGTGCTGTGTGAAGTCATATGTAGTGCATGGATGTGGCACTGGAAAGTCAAAAGTTTGAAGGGGTGACTCTGAAGACCAGGTTCAGTAGTCCCAAGGCATTGTGTAGCTGTATGACCAGTGGCCATGTTGAAGAACCCCTTTTGGATGGGCTAAATCCAGTGTCATAGAGCATGGGTCACAAACCATGGCCCTGGCTAGGGCAGAAGTACAGTTCGAAACTCAGCTCTTGCAGGTGAGTTAAATTTGGTACTGCCTCTGCATTTAGTTCTGCTGCCTTGGGTCAGCACTTCCATGCATCCAGATGCCTGCTATCTGGAGACTACCAAAACGTTGCTGGGGGGGGAACGACAAAATGGAGATTTTGGAATCATTGCCTGTCAAATCTGAAATGAATTTCGTGGACCAAGGAAAAGCCTTTAGGGCTTTTTTCTGGATTTCCAAGGCTAGCTGCAAACAATGACAGTGTTAAGAGCTCAAAAAAGGTCACAGTCATATTTTATATTAGCAAGTGTTAGGTAGCCTAAATGCAGTGGTTGGAGCCAGCTCTCCCAATAAATAATATATAAAGCAGAAAACGGGGGGAGACAAGAGGTCTGTGTTATTCCTGCTAACATGCAGCAGTATCATTTTGATGGAAAAAAAATACATACAGAAAGTACAGAAAATGTTGAATACTTTTTCAGGCTGCTCTTGAGAAACTCAGTGTCTTGACACAAAGATGGGAATGACAGCTCAGAGTACATTAAAGTGAATAGAGTTCCCAAGTCATTCAGCAGTGGCAGAAATTCACTTAATCTCAGCTTGATATAAGGCGATTTTTTTTTCTTCCCACCGGGGTGATTGTCTGGGTCTGTATGTGTGCTCTTGCTCTCTCTGCTTCCCTCCTCTGCTCGGGTGGGGTGTTTGTGTGTGCACACAGACCACTTCTGACATTTGAGATGCTAAGAAACGTTACCATTGATTTCATTTGCACTATTCAAAGCTACAAATTTAAAATAGCTTTCAAAATAATGCAAATAGACCGTTATGATGGGCTTGTATTTATCATTCCCCAAACCACAAAGAATAAGAGAGAGGATGAAGACAGTTTCATCTCCTTAATTTTATTTTGTTAAGTCCCTGATAGAATCACAGAATGATTTGGGTTAGAACAGGCTTCTAAAGCTCACCTAGTTCCAACCCCCTGCCATGGGCAGGGACACCTTCTACTAGACCAGATTGTTCCAAGCCCTGTCCAGCCTGGCCTTGAGCACAAATTGCTGATAAAAGTAGCTGATAGAAGCATAGCTTGGGTAATACATGTTTAGTGGTTGAAGTAGGAGTTCAAAATGGTTGTGGAGCCTGCCAGTTAGGATGAGCTGTAAAAATCTTTTCCTTCTAGCTATAGGACCAGCAAGAGAATGGACATTTGTAGCTTCTTCATAATTTTTTCAACTCCACTAAGAGATGTGGAACCTCATGAGATGCCATTGAAGGCAGACATGATCCCGCCTTTAAAATTCTGCTTAATCTTGAATGTAAAATCCTCGGCTGTCCTCTTTGCATTTGCAGAAAGCCAGCTGGAAGAAATTCAACTCTGTTACAATAAAAATATGTAGGCAAACCTTCTCTCCAGTAGTTTTCTTTCCTCACTTCTCTAAATCAATCCTTGGCAATCCTTAAAATTGGAGAGAGGCAAAAACTGAATTTAGGAGTTAGATGTAGAGCAAGGGAGCTTGGGGCTGATGTTTTAAATGGCTTTTGATAGCGATCTGACCTCTGTAATTGTGCTTGCACCAGGTTGTCCACTCTGGGTTATATATTTGGGGTATCCAGGTGTAGTTTTGGCTGCTGGACCCATACAGGCAAATAGCAGTTGCAGATACTGAAGCAGGTGCAAGTACAAAACATGCAATGATTAATTTGAAGGATGCCCCTATAATTTCATGCACATTAAGCCAGTTATGCAAAGCAGTTTTGGTACAGCCTTTACATTTGGAAGCAGAGATTTTGCACATTCAAGTCACTCAGTGAAAATAAAGCTTATAGCTGTTTGTGCAGATTAGCATTTGAATATCAACCTACCCGGTTTGGGGAGCAGAAAGGGAAATATCCCATATGGTTAGTCACAAAAGTAATTCTGGGTGGCTATTTTTAAAACCCCAGTGTCAGTAAGTTATTTTTGAAACAAAGTATTTCTATTTTAGTGGGTAACTAAACTGCACTTATGTTCTGTTGAACAATATTCAGTATCCTGCAGAATTCATTTGCCAATTACTTTTAAACATCAGCAATTCCGTAAACCATTCCAGCATCAGTGGAATTTGAAAGAGGGCTCCATGCAGAAATGATCTGATCCAGAAACATCAGTGTTATGGTTTGGGGGGTCCCACGTGGAAATAAGACCAGTATGTTCTCAAATTGTTATTTTATATATATTTTGGGGGGGTTGGGTTTGTTTTTTTTTTTGCCAAGATGCAGGAGAGCTGTTCCAGTTTGTACTGAAAGAATACGAATTTTCACAAAACTCCTGTAGATCTACAAACTGTTCATAAATTTATTGACAGTTGGCAGCCCTGCTGTGCGTGCTGTACTGTTACATATCTGAGTTCTTCACATCTGCTTTGTTGGGGTATGAGACAGAGAGTCAAAAGTAGCTTAAGGAGGCTTAGCAGTGTCTGTAAATAAAATGGGGGAAAAGCTTTATTTTCCTTTTTCTCCTTTTTTATTTTTCAACGTGAAAGGATTTTAATGAAATTCTTGAGTCTTAAGAACAGCAAGTGCAAAACAAAGAGCTATAGCTCCTGTGTTTCCTGTGATTAATTCCCTCAGACATGACATGAAGGAGTAGAATAGAGCATCTTCCAAATGCAGAAAGCAGTCTTCATTCTCCTGCCACTGCTTTTACTGTTGATTGAAATAGGTAATATCAGTGCTAGGATCCTTCTGTTAACAGATGATATCTCCATTATAGTAGTATTCTGGCTGGTTTTTGTCATCCTCCATAAAAAGGCTACGGTCACGTAGAGTAGGACAGCTCAGAATATCAATGCATTTCCAAATCTTTCATTTTATAAGAAAAACAGGCTGCTTTGGTTCTCTGCAAAGTTATCTTGCACAGAGCCAAGCCCAGGGCTGCTCCTGAAGTTGCTGGGCTCTGATGCATTGGATTCTGCTGACCACACTGTATAAATTGCACCCCTCCTGCCCAGTCTTGCAAAGTCAAATTTAACTGGTAAAATTGAAGTACAGTGTCTGGGACTTAGTGAAGCAAGGTAAATCCTTCTATAAGCTATAGAGGTGACCTTTTAAACCACCTCCCACACCAAGCCTCCTACTTTTTATTTTTGACACTAAATATAAACCGTAGGAAAGGCTAGCAAGAGGGCTGTAATACTTGTGTTCTGCTTGTGGCTTTTACAAGAATTTTAAGCAAAAGTAGGGATCTCTCCTGTTTGTGGTTTGACACAGTTAGAGGGACTTTGGTGCCATGACAAATGACAGTATTAACTCAACACCCTAATTCAGGTGAACAGAGCCATTGGCCAGATTTGATCCTTCCATAGTCAATGGGTAAACACAGTGACAGAGCTGCTGAATCAGACGGTAGTTTAAACATCTACTTCATTTTAATTGAGCCTAAGAAGTATTTTTAGGGAATGTTTAAAGTACAAAGGAAAACTTTGTTTAAAAATAGATTTTTGACAATGTAAAATAGGTTAGTGCTTCCTTTGAGGCAAACAAACAACCTACTTAAGAATTAAAAATTTCCAAGCAAATGATTTGGAAATCCTTCCTTCTTGAAGCATGATCAAAGTAAAGTCTTGACAGGTAGCATTTATCACAGGTAGTACCTTCTGCTCAGTAAGTACTTGATGAGGCAAAAAGGGAAATTAAAATGGTGGTTCATAGTTACATGAGTATCTATTGTAGTTCGAGCATAAAAAGACTCCCTTTAGGAAGAGCTTCAGTTTGTACAGAAGCTGCAATCTGCTTTGAAACTATGGCTTTGTCATTGCATAACTGGATTTCTGTTTAGAAGAAACAGAAATGGAGAAGAGGTGTTGGATTGCTCTTTCAGCCTACCCTGCAGAACAAGATTGGTTGGCCACTCTTGTACGTTTATCAGAATGCTGGTCCTTTGAAATGTTCCACATGGTGGGACTGCAGCCTTGCTTCTGCAACGTCATCCCATAATCTTATGCAAAGCACTTGAGTGCTTAATTTTCAGCCTGGAAATGGACCAAGTGAAGTGAATAAGGATTAGTTAGGGTCTGAAGAGAAAACTTCCAAAGGCCTAGAGGACAGTGAGGGCATCTTAATTCTTTTCAAAAGCCTCAGGAAGTCAAGCACTGCATACACACATTTGGAGATTGTAAATCTTTCCATAAGGCAAAAAGCAGGCATTGAAGTGTTGGGCGGCATGAAGAGAAAGAAGCCTCTCTATGAAGAATTTCTCCTCTGTCTTAATATTCAGACTTAATTTCTCTTCATTAATTTAATTCTTCCTCTCCTGGGTGTAGTAGCTGACACCCTTCTAACTCAGTATTCACTTTATTCTTTCTTGCTTTCCTTGATGTCAGGCTTTGAACCAGTGTTTTGTGCTGTAGACAGTGAAATTATTTTCTTCCTTCCAACCCCTGCCTAAAAAAACAAAAACAAAAACAAAAAAGAAAACCCATAATTATTTAAAAAAAATAAAAAAAAGTTTCCTTCTTATTTGATTTAGATGTCAGGACATTCCTTGTTCGCAGAATAATGCTTCCTCATTTTAATTGCTTAGAAGCAGAAAAGTTTGACAGTGAACATGGAGATAACGTGGTAGCTGAGATCCTGGTGAGAATGCAAAGAAGGGGCCTAGGTTGTGCTTTTAAATAGTTCTGAATTGTCATCATGCTTAGAACTTTAAACACCTTTTCAAGAAGGCTTACGGTGCAGTCGCAATAGATTTCAGATCTTGCTCGTAATGTAGTCTGTCTAATACTTCTTGAGTGGGTAGAGGGTGCACAGTTAATTATCCCCCCACATGAAAGGCATGTGTTTTCAAGAACAGCCATGTCAAAATTTAGTGAGAGTTGTAAGTGGTTATGAAATGTACCTGCAGCATGTGAAAGGCATCCAAATAAATCCTATTTCAGCTTTTCAGATCCACAGTTCTAGATTTATGGGCATCCTTTCTGGTGCATGAAGGACAGAATCTCAGAGTGAGGAATGCTGATTCTCTTTTCCTGCTGAGAAGCGATCCTGCTCTGTATTTTACTGAGCAGCTGATTTTTAAAATAGATGGACTAAATGGGGGAAAGGTTTATTAAGCATCTAACCAGTCCCAGCCCCACCCCAAATGCAGCAAGAATGTGCAACCTAAGTGAGCTCCAGCCTAATGGATCCAACTTAATTTAAAGACATTTTTAGTTGCTTGTCCATCCTTCACAGCAAAATGCCTTCAGTCAGCAGAATTCCCTTTAGTGTAAGTACAGAGCTGCCTGCTGCCAGGATCCCGTGGGAGTCTAAGATGCAGAAGGCACACGTTTCTTGGGTACCTATGCCTACAGCTGATGTCAAGCCTTTAAAATATTTAGGAAGGTACAAGTTCAGATTGTGAATAGGAGCATTACCCATGCGATGCTTTTAGTAATTTTGCTGGAGGTTGCAAGACTTTGCAAGGAAGGTGTTCAGGCTGTTGTCTGCACTCAGATACCCCAGCTTGCAGTAAAATGAAGCCTTTGAGCCAGCTTTCTTCTTTTGCAGATGTAGACACTACAAGCCACCTGATTGTCAGCAGTGGTGAGCAATCACAACTTCCATTCGTCTTTTAGAGAGCCTCAATGCTTGCTACTGTTGGAAATAAGGCTACTTGTGCTGAGGTGCCTAACTTTCTGAAAGTGAGGTTGAAATTGTGAAATTGTGTTGCCTTGAAGGGAAATTACGGTGATTTGTCTTCTTGAAGATGACTGAGCCAATGTAAGACACTCATTGACTGAAGAGTGTGGAGTTGTTCCTAGAAGTCTTTGCAGGTGACTTCAGGGCATTCAGCCGTCTTCAGGAGATGCCACTGCTTTTCTCTGCATTAGATGTATGCTTCATGTTTGTCTTTGATGTTGACTTACTGGTCAAATCTTGGCTATTTTCTTTGGGCAAATGAAATGCCATCCTTGCTGTGTCTCTTGATCAAAATGAGTAAGAAAGGAAGAGTTGATGCATTCCTAGTGTTCTCCTAGCAGGAGAACAGGTTCCTTGCTGTAGCGCATTTGTGGAGTTGCTCTCGTTCATGCTGTTTGCAGACAACATAACTTCCTGCTTATGTTCTGTGCATACTGATGTTACAAAATGCATTTCCATCGGTTACAGATGCCAACAGCCAATCTTGTTTCAGTAACCCTGGCTTGTACAAATACAATGGGCTATCACTCAGCTGTGGAGGTATATAGATTTTACAGTTGGAACTGTATTATTTAAGAATGAATGCATGAAACCCAGACATAATCTGGCATGGAGATGAACCCAGTTCTTAGTGACAGGTATCTACAGAGTTTTGGCTTTCTGAAGGCTTGGGACTTGCAGATTTCTTTTACCATCATTTCATCTTCAGCCTATTATGAGCTAGGAACCCTTCAGGGGACAGAGGACATTCCTTCATGTTTACTGATAAGTACAAATCAGACACTTCCCTCAGTACTTGGAAACCCTTCTTTATCTGGCTCCTCATAGGAAAAGTTCCATTCTTAAGGTTTTCTTCAACAAGAGTCCTTACTGAAGCCGAAGCCACGTTTTACAACTGTTTGGTGTAGCCTTCTTTGAGTCCTTTGAAGGACTGAGTGTTACACGAATGCAGCAGGGAAGTTCTGTATCAGGTTATGGCCATGTATATGTGTGTGTGTGTATTTTTAAAAAGGTGCTATCCCTGTTTATGACATGCATCATGTGTCCTGTGTCTTTAAATCAAGTCCATAGACTAACCTTGGCTGAAACCATGTATGGAAGCAAAGCCTCAGGTCAGAAACCCTTCTGCTGACAGGGGCTTGAGTAACTTGATCTAGTGAAAGATGTTCCTGTCCATGGCAGGGAGTTGGAACCAGGTGATCTTAAGGTCCTTTCCAACCCAGTCCAGTCTGGAATTCTATAAGGGGGTGTTTTTTGCAACAAGGTGCTTACACGGGGCACAGATTCAAATGGCTTCAGGCTTTTTGGCTCCTGATTCCCGGTTGCTGGGTCTGCAGAAACACCTCACTAGTTGGAAACATGAGGTGCAAGAACTCAAGTGGAATTTAGACTGTCTAAATCCAGGCTCAAGTGCTTTCATTTTGCTTTTTTTCAGATGTGTAGTGGAAAAGTAAATAGATGGTAATGTGTGAAATAGCACAATTGCTTTTTAATTAATTGTCTAAATGGGAAACAATTACGGGAGTGTATGGGGGAGTCTGAACAAATGTTTAAATAGTAACTGGCAAACAATTTTGGTTTTGTCCAGTATTTTTTCCAGAACATTCAATTTGCTTTGAGAGACAACTGCAGTGAGAAATGAAGATCTTTTAATGTACTAAGATGAAAACACCTACTTATTTCAGCTACATGTCATCTATTGTGACCTTTAGCAATCTGAATGCACCTAATTACCTAGTTCTAGTTTGCCATGCTTCCCTTGCTTCTCTTCTTCCAGATCCTCTTCTCCTCAACTTTTAAAATCCCGTGCAAGTAACCTGTATGGAAGTTAGCGTAATAACATTATTGAGATAGAGAATTCCCACTGACAGTAAGTGCTGATATGGACAAACATGTAAATAAGCTGAATGTTGGGAGTGTTTGAGGAACAATCATAATGCAAAAATACCCTTCTGTTTAAGGTTATCAAAGGGCTTGACTTCAGGTTTGCTGGAAGTAAAGACGATTCCCACTTGCTTAAGTAGGGTGTGTATCAAGGCGTAGACTTCTTGGTGATTTTTTATATGCTCACTAGACCAACATCACAAAGTGACTGAAGAAAGTCCAAAAAGAAAGTATTAGAGCAGAGGGAAATGAAATGCCGCTAAAGAAAATTGATTTTGTTTCATCAAATACTTTTTGAAGTTATGAAGTTGCGGTATTTATCTTAGAAGTACTTATTTTCTGCATGGATTTCGGAGCTATAAAAATATACATTCTCCTTTGTCAACATTTTTTCCTAAAAGAGCTCAGTTTAGATAGCTGGACATGCACTAATCCCTTTTTATTCTACAAAAAGAAAACAATTATTTGAGTTCTTAAGAACTCAAACAATTTGTTTAAATATATTTTATGCCAAATCTGCATACTGGGCTGGGAAGCTCTTGGGATGATTCATATGGACTTCAGAAGCCCAAGCATTCAAGTAGTACAAAGGACAAGAAGTATGAAAAATCATACATAGTTTCTAGGTTTGGTATAAGCCTATAGATTTTTTTCTTGGATATTGCCTTGTGTTTGGGTGATAGCCTGACAAGGGTTATAAGCTCTGCCTGTCCCTGAGCTTTCTGCCTGTCTTTTCATGCTGGTGTTTACCATATGCTGTAGCAAAGAGTTCACTGCCACAAGATGTCACTGACACTAAGAATTTAGTGAGGATCTTCAACAGGAGATATGGCATTTAAATGACTGGGAAGCTTTCACAGTTTCAAAGCATCATACTTGATAACTAAGAGACACTGCTTGGACCTGAGCTGATCCTGGGGTCAGGATAAAATGCTCAATTTTCCCACTGCCTTCCCCCCATCTTCTTCTGACCGGGTAGGGTGCAGCATGCTGGGAGAGAAGGCTTCCAGGTTTCATCCTGTGCAGCAATTCCTAACATCCCATTTCCGGTTTGTTTAGTCCGCCACTGGTGTTTTCCAGATCCTCAGCCTGTTAGATGGAAGTGACAATAATTACTTGTTTCTCAGGGGTGGTGAAATGCTTAATTGCCTTAAATTGTAGCCTTGAGATGAAAATACTTGGAAACAAAGCATTATTGAGATACTCTATTGCTGTTAAAACAGCAGCTTTCCCCATCATTAATATATCCATCACATTCTGGAAAGAAATTAATATGAAACAGAACTGAATTCACAAACAGTGGCAAACATTCTAAATAGTGTATGTGTTCCCTGCTAGCTTTGTGGTTAGTCAAGACAGTAGCGGGTCTAGCTGGGATGTGGCAGAGTTTGGGGAGGGATAAATACGCAAGCCTCTGTGCTGAACATCCACACTGCCTCTGGTGTCCACACTAGAGCTGCTGGGGTGGTCTAGTGGAGATATTATCAAGGTTTCCCTGTCTCACAGTCACGGGAATACATGGAGTGTAGAGGGGATCGCCCCTCAACCCCAGTTCTCCTAACATTTGGTAAGGAGAGCATCAGTATCCTTAAGGTGAGAGACTGAGAGAAGTGGTTCACCTGGTGCCATGGGGCATATCAGTGGCAGAGCTGGAAAAGATGGTCCTTGCTCAGTGTCAAGCATGCTAGGTCCAGCTGCCTTTGTGTGTGCTGATTGACTTTGGCATGGGGAGGCTGCAACTACTGATTAACTTCAGGAGAGGTTTTTTGCCTTCTCCAAGATGCTGAGAGATTTTTCCTTATGGAAACTGTCCTTTGTCCTGGTGTGTACTGAGCTGGAAATTGTCATACACGTTTTCTAGCGTATATACAGATTTATTAATGTGGATATCCTGCATTTCGGTATTCCCACTGAATTGAGGGCAGACTGAGCCTCAGGCAGGAGACAGTAAGAATGGAAATACCTATTCTGGGAAAAATTTTGAAATTTCACCCTCGAAAAAGGAATGAAATTTCTCACATGACTGTGCCTAGTAAAATTCCAACTGGAAATATTTCAGTGTTCCTTGGTAAGATTTTGTTTCAATGAAGCCATGGCAACTTTTCACAGGGCATTTATACTTCAGGGTCTTTTCTGGATTTTTCAAGCCAGCTTTACCTATTGTGGTAGTGTGAGTACTTCCTCAGGGAAATAATGGAACTGAAACTCCTATATAACGTACTGTAGTGGTAGCCACTAGAAGGTTAATAGGAAACTATATGGCACTTCCAGCAAGTTATAACTTTTTGATTGAAATTTGTAATGTGTCAGAAGAGAGCCTTCTCTGAGAGTTAGATTTTGCAGAGGAAACTCTAATGCTTCTAAGCATGTCTACTAAGCAAAAGAGCAGTGAATCAAAAACATAACACAGTACCAAGTATAGCTTTATGAAACATTCCCCAGCATCCCAAGGTCTGTCTGACATCCTTGCCTGTGGAGCTCTCTCTTTCGAAAGCACTGCCAGGAGTCTCTTGTGGTCTTTACAGAGGAGAGTTACCTCTAGAAGTAAACCTTCAATCTGCTGTGTTTATCCAGATGGGCGGTGGGTCAGAGCGAGATGCGCAAAATCACATTCGAGATGAAGCCAGGTCTCCCTGTGATTGCCAGCTGGCCCTCTGTTGAGAAATGTCCCTAATTCCCATAATAGTGTGCCTATTTCATGGTACTTTAAAGTGAGAGCTCTCAAGTGGCCAGCCACATAAGCAGCTTTCACATAAACACTTCAGTTCTGCTTCACCGAAAGTGGCTTAGGTGCTGATACGTGAAGCTACACGCTTTGACATGCCAGAGAGAGCTGTTTAGTTTGCATGCTACAATTAAATTGTCTCAGGCAAGACTCACAAGGTACATATGTACCATATAGGTTCCTTTCTAATAGTACTCTTCAATGATCTCCTGTTTTGTTCTCTCAGGGTAAGATCTGCCTTGCTCCCCCCCCTCCCGATTTACCCTACTATTTGGGTGGAACAAGAACTAGACTCATAGAATCATTGTATCTGAATGATATGAGTTGGAAAGGATCTTTAGATCATGCAGTTCCCGCCCCCTGCCATGGGCAGGGACACCACACATTAGACCATATCACCCAAAGGCTTCTGTCCAGCCTAGCCTTGAACACTGCCAGGGATGGAGCATTTACCAGTACTTTGGCCAACTTGTTCCAGGGCCTCACCACTCTCCCAGTAAAGAGGTTGGTGAGTATAATATTCTTCCTTATATCTGACCTGAACTTTCCCTGGTTTAGTTTGGACCCATTACCCCTCATCCTGTCAGTACAGTCCCTGATGAAGAGACCCTCCCCAGCATCTCTATAGGCCCCCTTCAGATACTGGAAGGCTGCTCTGAGGTCTCCACGCAGCCTTCTCTTCTCCAGGCTGAACAGCCCCAACTTTCTCATCCTATCTTCATACGGGAGGTACTCCAGTCCCATGATCGTCCTCGTGGCCTCCTCTGTACTTTTTATGTTGAGGACATGGAACTGCACACAGTACTCCAAGTGAGGTCTCACAGAGCAGAGCAGAGGGGCAGGATCACCTCCCTCAACCTGCTGATCACGCTCCTTTTGATACAACCCAGGATACAGTTGGCTTTTTGGGTTGCAAGCGCACACTGCCAGCTCATGCTCATTTTCTCATCAACCAACACCCCAAAGTCCTCTCCGCAGGTCTGCTCTGAATCTCTTCTCTGCCCAGCCTGTAGCTGTGCCAATGGATCCATGCCTTTCTTATGCTGAGGACACGCCACACTGTGTCTAGACACAGTATTTCAAGTGAGGTCTCACAAGAGCAGAATAGAAGGGCAGGTTCACCATGGGCATGAGCATTATCTGCTGAGCACATTCATTTAAGCTCTGCTTTGTGGGAAGATATGTGTGCAAATGTGGAGGTAGAAATCCCTGCACAGCTGTGTATCCATAGGCTGTGATCATTTAGGGCAGCTCTGTGCAAATGGCAGTTTGATGCACAGAACAGTTGTTCTGGCACGCACAAGCTGAGTGTATGTGAGCATCTGCCATTATGTTTGTACATCAGTCAAATCCTTGTTTGGATGCTTGTAAGATGGAGTATTCAAAGACTTAATATGGAGGTCTGAAGCTTACACAGGTTTTACTTAAAAGATATTTTGTACAGTGTTTTTCTGCTTTCTCTAGGGCTGAGTCAAGCCTTATTTGTTCAAAACTCCAATTCCAGACATTCTGTAGACTTAGTAAGTCAGGAAGCATGTGTGTAGAGCGGTCTGATTCTTCACTTGCCATATGCCATACATGGGTTGGTCTGAGCCTCTTGTATCCTGGGCATGGTAGAAAACATGAGTACTGTCATTTAGATGATAATTAGCCATTGACTTAGCAGGTGTTTTCAGTCATTTAAAGTGTTCTTTCTAACTGGTGTGGTCTTGTCTGGTAGGTATCCCTGAAACGCCATTCTTCTTTCCTCATGATCCCAGCCAGCTATCAGTATGGCAAAGCTCTGTCCTGAAGAACCTTGCTGAGCAGGTGGTTGTATTCAGACTTATGTGCCTTCTTTCTCAAGCTGGTGGTGAGCAGTAGATTTCTGGTCCGTGTGGCTCGTTTCCAGATTCCTGGCAGTGGAATTCCCAGGGGAGGCTTGCTTCTGGCATGCATGCCTCCCCTTTGAAACGCACATTTGACACTGTTAGCCCACTGTTAGCCCGTTCTTGTCCTGGGACCTGAAAATTGTGAAGGGAAGATAGGAATGAAGACAGGATGTTTTTCAGCAAAGACTTGAAGATCATTTTTTTTTCTCCTGGTACAGCCACAGCACAGCAACAAGGCTTGAGCTGTCAGTCAGCTTGCACAGTGGGACAGGACTTTTTTGTTGGAGATCCTGCTGTCCACAGTTTATTCCCTGTATCTTCCATGTGCTGTAGGGCATAGCTCATAGACGCTGCCAGAACTTCTCCTTTGCCAGATTTTTCCAAAGCAGATGGGTTGTGAAGAGTGTATATGTTAAGATATTGGCAGTGGGTAGTTAACACTAAGCTGTTAGAGTTTGTGGCTGAATGTTATTACTGAGAGAGGTCCCCCAGTAAAGTGTATGTGGTTTAGGATTTTACATGCATATGAAATCATGGTGTGGGTATTTTTACATGTTAATAAGTCCTGGCAGTCAGGTTGGTTTACCATGGGAAAACAAGGCACGGGTATTAGTGAGAGTGGGGTGCTGAGCCTGTGCTTCTCTTTCACAAGCAAATGGAGTCTGAGGAACATTTTTGGGTAAGTTTGATTCATTCATGCTTTCATGTGAATGAATTGGAAGAACATCTTTCTGCATCTCTCCTGCATGACCTCAGGTAAACATAGAGTTAGTGCAGCCGCTTTCCCACCAGCTTGATTTGAAATTAAGAAGGTTTGAAGCTTCAGCAGGCTCTATTATTGTAGCAGATCATTGCAGGTTCATGTCGTCATCTCGTGGTGCTTGGTAAGTGGGCATGTCAGGATTTAACCAGCATATCTACCTAGTGTAGGAATATTTGCAGATTACAAAGATCAATAAAGCTAAAATGGCATTCAATTATTTTATTATGTGTATCAGTTATAGCATATGTCCTGAAAGATGGTGGTTGGTCTTTGTAAGATTTTTTTTTCCTTTGGCTTTTTATTCCTCATAGAATTACACCAGAAGACTCCGTCCAGAACATGGGTTTGGCTTTACTATGAAATGCAGTATTTCAGCTATTAGTGGAGTATTTAGTGTGTTCTGCTATGAAGCAAAGTTTTCTTGTATGAATGCTGATGGAAGCATAGAATAGTGTAACAGTGATAACAGATTGGAGGTTCATCACCAGAAGTGACTGATCATCCCTTGCCAAAATGAATTTTGTATCATGTACTTTCTGCCCAGGGAGTTCTAGGTGTTTGTAAGGGGCAAAAAATATTATTCCGTTTCATTTTATTGTTTTCTTGTTGCTGTTGGCAAATGCCTAACCTGCTGTCTGTTTCTGCTGTATTAGGTTGCAGAGGGAGAAAAATAAATAGTGAATCTTAAGAAAAAAAACAATCTTTTATTAATAGGGAAGGGATTAAAAACAAGCAAAAATCCATATTTTCATTAAATGTTTCATGAAGTGTCCTTGTTTTGTAGAAACATTATTAAAATACTTCTCAGAGAACCAGGTTCTTGCAGACTGAGGTATTCCTGCTAAATAGCAAAGTATTTGAACACAGGGGGCAGAGCAGTTTTAAAGATCACCCATTGAGTTTATTTCTTGAGGCGACTAGGGCTTTTGCCTTGCAGCATCACTCATGCCACCACAGTGGCTGTGCCAACTGGTAAGGAAGATTTTCTGTCAGGAAAACCAGCATACCTAAAGCAAACAGAGCTGAACTAACTTAACAGACAGCTTTTTGAAGATCGCTTTTGTTGGCTGGGAAATACAGTGAGAACATCCGTTCCGTGCTGGAGCCGAGCGCATTCACTAAAGTATTTTACCACCCAACTTCTCAGTACTTTAAAGGCAAGATTAATGAGCACTTTATCCAGTGCATATGAGCTGCCTATCAAGAATATTTTCAACAGTGCACCAGTGATACACTGCAGATAGTGCTGACAGAAGCTAAAGTGAAATGTCATACTTTCAGATCTGATGCTGTGTGCAGTTGGAAGAGGGCCTGTACTGCCTTCAGAGACTGACAGCTAAATCCTTCATTCTTTCAGCTTCCAACATATGGCATGAAGTAGGGTGTGAAAGAAAAATTTCTTTGGATAGGTGCAGAAAATATGTGCAACATTTTTACTGGTTGGCTGCATAAAAAAGATCAAAACAGACGTGTTTTCTGAGAGAAGGAATTTAAGGCTTTGAAACTTGTACATCCAGATTGCCCATGTTAATGATGAGTACCTGCTTGGAGGAACTGATACAATTCTCCATAAGCCTAGCAATGACACTTGAGAGAAAATGGGTCAGTGAGGCCATGAGAGTTCCTTGTCAGCCCTCAGTTGCCTTGTGGTATAGTTATCGTTAAAATAAAATTGGAGAGCTCCAAATATGACTCATCTTCTCTTTACATAAGCAGGAGGTGTCCACGATGCCACGCTGGTCTCCCTGTGTAAGCATAACACTGTATGGCTTTGTGTCTGTGTAGCATGCACTCATGAGTTATTTCAGGATGGGATAGACTATGAAGCAGAACAGTCACTTTTAATCATTTATTACCCTGATACAACCCTGTCAAAAATTTGGTATGTGCTTAATAGTATGTTGCTTAAAAGATTTCATCATTGCAATTGAAGCCAAATGCTTCATATAGGTGGGTGTTTTAGCCAGACAGAAGATAAAATATCAAGCTTGATTAACTCAAAGTAAACAGATGTTCTCTATGCCAATATTGCTAAAAATGATATTCATAAGTGTATATATCAGAGTCAGTGAAATTTATTCTCTCAGGAGATCTGAGCTATCGTGGGTTTACAGGCAAAGAAACCAGGCAGACAAGGCAACTAGTACAGTATGTGATGATAATTTAGAGAATATGAAAATGTGGAATTTAAGAATGAAAAAAAAAAGCACTTTTATATTATCCTTTTATAAGAATTAAGAAAAAAATTAATCATACTCATCAAATATGTCCCCTTTTTCGAGCCTCCTGCCTTACCCATTTCTTCTTGCCCATCTGCAGTCTGTTCTCATAATTTTGTATTCAGTAGCTCAGGACTGACTTTTAGCTCTGCCTTTGAGCTGTCCCCCAGATAACAGTTGCCTTACCCTGTGGTGTGGGGTGTGATAGTGATACAAAAGATTTTGCTTGTTTCTGGTATGCAATTTTAGTAAAACTTCTCTGACACTCATTTTCAAGTATTTATTTAAAATGCCTAAAACGTTACCCAGAACAAATTAAATATGTAACGTTCCCTTTTCACCTGCAAGTTGGTAACAGAAGCACCCAGTGAGAATATTCCCAATGAAACATGCAAATGTAAAAGGTCTCATTTTGGTGAGTGTGGAAATCAGATGCCTCTTGGAAGTAGGTTTGCTATTTAAAATGTCATATTCGGAAAGCATGGCTAGAAGATTTCGCAGAATATTGGAAAGTGATTTTATGTATACCTTTGCCACAAAAACACTGTTCTATGCTGTTGCGTATTCTTATTACAAGATAACAGTGATGTATTTGAATTTTAATGTGAAATGTGGACATCTAGGGCACACATTGACCTTCTCCGTGTTTTATGTTAACTGCCTGACCATTCCGCACTTCCACAAAGGTTGCTCAGGCTGCAAACAGAAGCACGTGAGCCAGACAAACAAGAGCATACTGATAAGCTCAGTGCAGGGCATCCTATTGCCATGCTTCAGGGAATGTATAGAATACTTGAAGTCTTACATCCTCATGCAGTAATACATATTGCAGTGCAAACAGATCTAGCCCCCAAGTTATATTGTTGTGCCATGGATAGCAATAAGACTGTGAGCAGGCATAAAGTTAACTTGCTTTCATTACAGCTCTAAGATTTATTTGGCTTTTCTCCTGGACTTCTACCTTTCCAACAATGGGAGAAGTTTGAATGCTGAATATTCCAACAAACTGCATTTTAAAACAATCTTCAGACTTATTAAGGTGGTATCTCTGCAGAATGAAACCTATTTTAGAGGCTAATAACAATAGCAATAATTTATACAGAGGGGTGCTTTCTAACGCAGGCAATTCTAAAGCATTCCATAAGTGTGTTTCACCTTGGTCTTGTAGCACTGCTTGTACAAAAAGATAGACCATCTGTCAATAGAGACACTGCTTTAAATTGCCAGCTTTAGGGACAAATACGTTTTTTCTCTTCCTCCCCTCTGCAAAAGTATCTCTTCCCTGGGCCCATGATATGTACAAATCACAGACTGCTTTAGGCAAGCATCCATTTTCCCAGTAGAGACAGGATTGACCAAGAAATGTAGCTTCTGTAGGGATTTCTGGATCCCTGGCCCTGTGGGAACTCTGCTCCCGGGGGGCGGTAGGGAATGGAGGTGGTGCAATTTACTGCAATGTAAATTGGGAATAATGCCAGTGAAATCCATGAATGTGCTACTATTTAAGATAAGACTGAAGTTAGACTCCAGCTGCATTTATAGATATGTACCCTGCCTATTCGCTGTAATAACCCAAAGGAGCAGACACCTTTGAGTGTATTCTTATTTTTATTTCTCCTTTTTGGTTACAAACCACCTCATTTATGTATAGGTGATTCATATTATTTCTTCACTTAGCACTTTATGAGCAAATAAAACTGCCTGCAAAGTTGGCAGTTAGCTCCAGCCAAGCTTGGAAGCCAGCCTGCCAGAGCCAGCTGTAATTCCACATTGGTAGCCACTGCCAAAAGGGGCTAACCAGCTTTCAGTCCCTGCTGATCCAGGCTGGCTTTCTCACTGGGTGGATCAAGTAGGAAAATATTCTACCCCAGTATAATTTTTTGCAGACTGATCCCTATGCTAATGTTTAGTTTAACAATTCAGGGATGCAGAGGAAGAGGAAAGTATCAATCCAGTGTAGATTCAATGAAAGTATTTTAGTGACAGTGGAAGAGAGACCTGACTGGAAAGCTTTCTTTTCCATCCTTACTGGCACTGGAGGGGACTGGATATGTCCGAGAGACATGCCACAATGACAGACTGCCCTTCCGTAGAATCACAGGGTGGTTTGAATCGGAGGGGACCTTAAAGCTCATCCAGTTCCAACCCCTGCCATGGGCAGGGACACCTTCCCCTAGAGCAGGCTGCTCCATGCCCTGTCCAGTCTGGCCTTGAACACTGACAGGGACGAGGCAGTCACTCTGGGCAACTTGTGCCAGCACCTCTGCACCCTCACAGGGAAGCATTTTCTTCTTCTCTGTTCCTCCAAGTATCTTAGTATTAAGAGCTTTAGGGAGGCTGGATGCTGAGCCCTGATGGAAGCCAAGGGAGATGTAAAAGCACCATAAGTCCAGTATGGTGCAGTTCATTGCGTTTTGCAGTTTGTGCGTTTGCCAGTGTACAGCAGTGAGAAGTTAGTGGCACATACTGGTTTTGTTCTTCTAGAAAAATGAATTTTTTCAGTGTTAAAGAATGACAGAAACAACAAAAAGGCTATGAAGGAGGTTGGTGAGCAGTTCTGAGAAAAGGCCAGGAAGTGATTACTGCTGGCCATAGTGTTCATAGTACTCTAGGCGTTAATTACATGGATGACAGTTGATTGCCTTATACTGCTTGTTTTCCTTTTGAAGTACTGGGTCATGGTCTGTCTGCATGCACAGACACTGTGATTTGGATACCAGTTCTGCTGACTGTAGTTCCAGTTCCATTCTAAACATAATTAGAACATGAAGATTTCTTAGAAGGATGCACAGAGTCTCAGAAAACGGAATAATATATGGAACACAGGATTAAGTTACTTTACCAAGTATAGAAGCATCCTTTGTCACACCTCTAGGTAGATTAGGACTAATATTGTACCTCTAAACAAGTAGTGCAGGGAAGTATTACTCTAGTCTAACTACAGAATTAGTTTTGCTTATTAAACAGGTTGCTTACAAAATATCTCCATGTTACAGAACTTAGTGGATGGCCCAATTTGCCAGTTGTTCAAACTGAGCTCATGGAGTATGGGTCAACATTACTGCTTCTGTCCTTTGGTTTGCTAGATTTCAGGATGCTCCAAGCAATTTGGGTTCCTGAAAACTGGAAGCTGGAGAGACCAAAGTGCTTCTCTAAAAGAGGTGCAGCTGATGTGCTTGCAAGGTTGTAACCTTGCCGAGAAAGTGGGATAAGCAGCATTTTATTCACTTTTCTTACTCAGCTGTAACTTCAAGAACTAGTGTAACAAATAATTAAAGCTAGAATTTTCAAAAGATGCTAAGCCAATTAGACTCAAAATACAACAGAAAGTCAAGGTGTGTTACGCTTCTAATTCCCTTAGGGTCTAATTTCCAACAAAGTCCAAGAGATTAAATTAAGCCTATTAATGCAATATGAAATTATAAGTGTTTTATAAAAAGTTATCTTGTATAGCTATCAGTTTACTTCAACTCAGCAATGCTGATTCTTTTCAATAAGGGAAAAAGACAAGCAAAGGAAAGTAGTAGAAAGTGTCTGGCAGTTAAATCTGTTTGCCAATAGAGAGGAGGTTTAGTCATAGTCCTTTGGAAGAGCTCTCATATGAAAGTAGTTTATTATGGCCATAATGACTAAAAATAATTTGTAGTTTTTCATAGTCCTGGGTTGCTCTGGGGGCTGGAGAACCTCTCAACATGCCTTACGTGGCTCCAAGACCTCTTTGTTATGCTATCATGGAGTGGGGGCAAAGATCTTCTTCTTGACACCATGCAGTTATTGTCTTTTGAATCCCAATGTCATTGAGCAACACATGGAGCGTAAAATTTCTTAAGGCACCTCTCTGGAGTTTGGAATCTCAGAAACAAGATGCGTGGCATATTGGAGTAGCATGTTGTTAGGTGTCAGCTGATCTTTCATCACTATTTCTATCTCCTTACCTCATGGCGTAAGCAGAGCAATTTGGATGAGCTGAGATCATGGCTCTTGACCCATGTCACACGCATTGGTGGGAGACAGCCAGCAGCATGTCCAAGGTGGCTGTGTTGGATCTAGTATCGGCACCTTGCACGTGATCTGCCCTTGTGCTGCAGCTCTCATGTGCCCTGGGCATTGCTCACATGCAGGTCTGCTGCTGTGTGTGCTGATGTGCCCCAGAGCCCATAGGCCTTAGCGAACGTGTCTGCTATTCGTGTGTCTGGCAGTCACCAGTGTTTAGCTTGTTAACCTGATGAAAGCCTCACTGAAAGCCACAGTGCTCAACCCCATTGTATGAAGATGATGCCCATTGGTTTAGTCCAGTGCACTTGCAGAAAAATGATATTTAATACAGTGTTCTTAAGTGTTTCTAAAATATGTCCTTTTTTTCTCTTGTAACCATGGAAGTCTGAAACCATCCCTCCATATTTTCTCATAGCATGGAGAGCTGCATTCGAACATAATCACCTCTTATGTCAGAGCTTTAATTATATGATTTACACTTCTAAAATTAAACATGCAAGTACCAATAATAATAAAAAGTGTTCTGGGTAACTCTAAAATTACTTCTGCTGGCAAACAGTTTAGTGTATTCTTTGTTCAAGTTTGGGAAATATTTTCCATAGAACAGTTAAGGCTGAAAAATGTCATCTGTAATTTTGTTGCTAAAGTTGGGGGTATGCGTGTATTTAAGCATCCTGTGACTTCAGTCTCAAAATAGTATGTAATTGTGCATTTGCTGAAAGTACCAAAGTTTTTATTCCAACACACGGATGCAGGCATGGATTGCATATGAGAGTAAGTCTTGCATCATTTTAGCTCTGGATATAGAATCAGCATCTGTTTCTCAGGGAAAAATGCTGACAACTTAAATTCCTCACTGATAGGAAAGCACAAATGCAGTTGAGTGCTGGGTATGATCGGCACTGCAATATCCCTGTGGTCTCCTTGTCATTTAGGCAACTTGTGTTTGTAATATGGGAAACTGAATTTGTGTATGTAATGCATATGGGAAACTGAATTTGCTTTCCAAAATCTTCTTTAAAACTCCTCCTCCAAATAGAGGGTTGGGGATTTGTGGAAAACTGGTGACACTTTCCAAAGTTGCTGTGACTGGAGATGGCCTGTTTTGGTTCTGCAGACATCAGAGAGCCATTACAGTCTAGCTAAACCCAGAAGGGCTTCATGCAAATTATTCTGTTTGTTTGTATTTCTCTGTAATGAGAAAAGTAAAGATGAGAATTTAATGAATCTGGATATAAATCACATGAGAGGTATAGACACCACAATCCCTGAGTTTGCTGGCAAAACAGCTTTATCAAGTGCTTATGGCTGTTTTCTGATTTTGTATTTTACTTTTAACTTGGTAGGCATTCAGATTTTGCAGTTAATTATTCCAGTGTACATGAAACTCTTGCACTGAGTGGATTTTTGCTGTTGAAATTAAATGGGGAAACAAAACAACTGTTGGTAATTAGACACATTTCATGTATCTGTCTGTGCATCTTAAAACAACAAAAACTGTCTATGTTTGCACTGGAGACTCAGATTTGATTGCATTCAGTAAATCTAATTACAGGCTATAGGAGACTGCAAAAGTCCCTGAATGTTTATGTACAATTCTACCATTTTTCCCCAAAGTACTTTGACGGATTTTGCAATTAATCATCAGATTCATTTGATTGAAATTTAGAATTCTTGGGTTACATCTGTCACTGGTTGTGTGGAGCAGGTTTACCCTACAGCAGTTACTGTTGTGTGTCCTTTGCATACATATAGTTTTTCTTATGTACCAATAATATTTCACATATAAGTTTAAAATGAGAATGGAATCAAAGGAACTGAGCTTTCTTAAGTCCCAGAAGATTTTGAGTACTGCAGGCGTTGTTGAGGTGCTCAAGATAACAAGAGAACAAAGAAATCCAATTAAAATAACATTTCTTTTCAACATCCTTTCTTACCTTGTGAAATACACAATCCAGTTAACTTCCTACTTCAGCAGCAGCATCCGTAAAATTTGAGGCACTTTGGTCAGCGCTGGGGTGTCCTTTTGTAGAGAGGAAGATTTTTTCTAGATGGAGCCCTGGAAAATTCTTATCTTTGAGTTTGCTTTGATCTTGGGCTTTGTTTGTCTTTGCTGGCTGTTGTTGCTAACCCCAGCTCTATCTGGAAGAAAAAAAGTGCAGGAGAATATGGCCCAAGAGAAATCGGCCTTCAAAGTCCTGTGGCTTCCCCCCTGCTGGTCTGGAGATGCAGAACACAAGTCAATAGAGGAGCTGAGCTTCTCTCTGTCTGGATTTCTTAAAAGCATGGTATCTCTTTTTGATACAATTTGGCCAAAAGCAGCTCATTAAATCTGAATGCTTGCACTTTACCTGCGCATTTCTCATCAGGACTTGCAGCATTCTCCCACATGAATACTGGAAACCCTGTTAAACAGCGGGGCTTGGATTTCGTTGCCTGATACTCCTGCTTGCAGTTCGAAGACTGCAATTGCTGCTTAGCAGCCTGGAAGCTCCTGTCTGCTCATTTCTGCCTAAATTGCAGCACCCATGGGCCCATGCTGCGGCTCGGAGCTGAAGGGCTCTTTGCTTCAGTCAGGTACCACTGAGCCCCAAAGGCAGCTCTTCCTGCAGAGACTGCTTTCCCACGTATGATTTTGTTGTTCCTGTTTGTTCCTGGTCCTGGCACCATCTCTTTACTGAAGTTTTCATGGAAGCCCTGTCCCGTTGGCTCCTGAATTTCCCTTCTCCTTTGCCTGACTTCAGCTGCATCCTCCAGCACCCAGGGGAACAGCTAACAGTTGAGGGGGTCATGGCATGTTCTGATAGCAAACTTCTGACAATCACATCACCACCACAGCTACCTGACAGACTGGCACAGCAGGCAAACAGATTTGTTCCCGAGGATTACCTTTGCTTCTTGCACAGGTAATTCCTGGAGTGACCTTCTGCATTTGAACACATTGTAGAAAGGTACTCACGAGGTGATCCCAGCAGTGTCTTTATGAATCTTAGCAGTACATGACAGACAGCAGTTAGCAGAAACAGCAAGCAGCGAGTGGCCTTTGTGATGCTGCAAAAGGGATACTTTGACACGTTATCAGTCAGTGAGGGGAAGTCGCTTGGGAGTTGCTTTTGTATCACTGCAGGGGAGTACAAGGAGCTGCTGAATAAAAAGTGGATTTAATCAGACTTACTCGGTGATATCCTTTCACCTCAGCCTCCCGATTGTATCTTCGAAGTGAGGAGCTAGTTAATTTTGAAGATAAAAGCAGAGAATCTCCTTATTGAGATTTAAAGTAGGTTAATGACTAGTGATATGGCTAAAGGGTATAATTTACAAAACACAAATCCCTTATGCAAAAGTGTGTGTGTGTGGCGTTCAGTGTCAGACATGGAAAACCCTTCATTTTGATTTGACTCATTTAAAGCCAAAAATCAAACACAAAAATCTTAGTATCATTTCCAGGACTGAAAAACGTGCCACTTGAGTCTGTATTTTCCTCTTTGAAAGGGGATTCTGCCTTTGAGCAGGTGGAACTCCTGCCTGGATGTTTCCTCCTTCCTTTCCTCCCCGGGATAATACCTGGGTTGTGAGAAGGGCTCAGCCTCTATTTTCAAAGAAGGCTGGGGTCAGAGGCTCAGATGTTCCCTTCTCATAGCTGAAACCTGATTTTTAAGGATGGAGCCTTCTTTGAATCACCTAATGAAGTTACCAGGTTTACCACAAGGTTTGAGTCACTGGGGGCTGACCATCTGTCTGCCTGTGTTGTAATGGGAATGGAGCATCTCTGATATAATGCCCTTAGTTATTTCTTACCTGTGTTTCAGCAGAAACTGCTGAGATGCTGGTCTCTCTTGGCGGTCTGGCCTTCTGTGTTTGCACTGGGCTTTTACAGCATTGCTTGCTACCAGAAGATACTGAAAAAAAATATTATGCCCATAGATCCCTAGTTATGATAGCAATATCCATCTTAAACCATAATGCAGGATAATAGTATTCAGCCGAGCTCATCTTCATGCAGTTGGTACACCCCAAAATAATAATAAATATTCCAAAACATTAGGAAAGAGTGGAGCAGCAAAGGAGTGATGTGCTGAATCCCCAGCCTCAGTGCCCTTTTCTTTCCTGCCTGCCAATCACTCAATTGCATGCTTCCTCAGCTCTCCTTGCCTCCTGTCCATGCCTTCCAAATTACACTTTTGCTGAGTACATGGGAATGAAATGAAGTGTGTGGAAGTGAGGGAAAGAAGACAGGGGACTTCGAGCTGTGGTAATATATGATAACACAGTGAGTAGGGTTTTGCTTAACTACTGGTGGAGTGGCAACATCAGCCATGCCTGTGACCAGCAGCGTGGGCAGCAGAAAAGAGATCACAATAACAGGAAAGTGCAGGAGCACCCAGAGCATGTTTCCTTAAACCTTCCATGCCTCCTGCTCAGCCCATATAAACTTGTCACCTTTAATCTGCACAAGCACAGGTGAACTGTCAAACACAGAAGGATAGAAAAGGGAGTATGGTGCGAAAACATTTGAGGTACCATTGAATTAAAAGAAGAATTGCCTAAGCTTGCTTATGTGAAGGGACAGAAAACTTCACACAGTTTTTTGGGGGGTAGTATGTGAATTGCTCATGTCTTTGGCGCTTGCTCAGACTTGCAGGAGAGCATCACTCAGATGGGTTCTGATAGGCAGCACGGTGCTGAAATGAACATCAGTTTCCCATTAGAAACAATTGTTTCCTGGTGTCTCTACAAGCTGTGGTGTGTGTGAAATAAAAACCTCTGACATTTATGAGGTTCTTTACAGTATAGGGGCAAACATTTACTTTTAGTGTCTTAATTTCATATGGCCATTTTACTTGCTGGGTGCTTTCAGTGACATCCTTAAAGAACAGGAGTGACGTTAAAGCACCACACTGAATTGCTGGTAATTTGTATAACAGAACTCATTCTTTTCTTATCATTTACCATTTTAAGAACATGACATTGTGAACAGATTTGACTTCAAAGTGCACTTAGGAAACAGCAGAGCGTGCAGGCTTTCCCAAGTCATCTCAGAGTGAAGTTATGCTACTTCCTATCCGGTGGAAGGCTGGAATAAAACATTTTAAAATAAATTAATTAGGAGATGCTGCAGCACAGCAGTAGTAATATGAGCGCAGCAGTAATAATAAAGGTGGGTGCTCTCAAACCTTTAACAGAGAGGGCTGTACATTTGCACCATGCAAATGCAATCAGAGAAAGGAATATAGGAAGTATTTCAGGAATAGAAATGAAAGTGGGCCAGTTGAAAGAAACAAGGTTTATAGAAAAAACTATACCAAGTCATTAGACTAACAGAAAGACTGACTAACCTCACCTGTGTCCCTAAGTTAGGAAATGGATGAGGAAGAGTTGCTGTTGTAAGTTGGGCCTCCGCTGTTCACACCTGTAATCTTAACCATCTGTAATAGATAAATCAGGGAATGTTTTCTAAAGACAGTAGATGAGCCAGTGTAACAGTAGCTCAGATCAGAAACTACAAATGACCAGAAGTAGAGGATGGATTTTAAATCAATGCAACCACTAAATTGTGTCCGGAGTGGGGATTACTCAATTAAAAAATGCTTTCAGCATCTGCTGCCTGTTCCATCATGCAGTTTTCCTGGTTTCAAGTCAAACATGAATAGAGATATGCCTTTTCTGGTATTAAAACATGTAATAGATAAGAGAGTAAGGACTATGTATCTTTATGTTTGCAGCTATGGGAGTTCGTGCTAGGATTGCAAGGTGAGCACAGGATATGTTACCAATTTTAATCTGCTCTAGGTAGCAGGCTGCTTGGGGCATAGCAGTTGTGGTCAGGATCTTGCACTGTACACCTGGGGTCTTCCTGTTCACTCCCCATTTTTTGAAGGCTGAGGAATATGAATTCTGCACCCTCAGTGTGTTTAAATGTCTTCAGGGGATTTTTTACAGAAATCCTGTCCTGGATGATGATTGTTCTTACTGTTTTCCCTCTAAGGCACTTAGATACTGGCTATTCCTCATCAGTGCTAAGGGCATCCCTTCCCTTCCTGCCAGAAGACCCCAGGCATGCAGCGCTGCATGTGCAAGGACAGAATACAGCTAAGCACTAAACTTAGGCTGAAAAGATCTGGAAAGTCTTATCCTGTCATCAAACCATGTAATACTGCAGGATGCAGTTCCTACTGCCATTATGTGTAGGGGTTCTGTGAGACTTGATCATGCACCAGCACTTGTTAGCAGAAATGAGAACTGGGTAAAATTGATGTTTGAGCCAGGTATGTTCCAATGTGCTTTAAAATTTCAGAATTAATCAGTGAATTGTCACAGAGCTTCAGACTCACTATTTTTTAATAGCATTTTTTATTACTTGCTAATTACGAGGTAGGAACGTGTGAGGCACCGCTAGTATTATAGTTCCTTAAGTCAATTGGAGCAGAAGGTCACAATAAATTGCAAAGTTATTAAGTGTGTATTTTGCTGGAGACATAATGCTTATCATTATAGAGCATGGGAATACAGATACTCTGGTTTTTTAATGTCCACAGATGGCACAAGCTAATTATTCTCATTTGTATAGCACCTTACACCTCTGTAGATTTTTTTTTCGGAATGTTGAAAAACAGATGATCACGTCTGTTTTTTGTAGCTGTGTGAGAGTTTTTCATTAACAAGATCAGGCAGGACCATCTGTGTGTTCTAGTAAAAAGTTTACCACCAACAGTGAATTCAAAACTTTCAAACAATGGATGAATGCATAATTTGTCATGTGTAGATACAGTGTGTTGGCTAACAGCCCATGCAGCTTAGTCACAGGTTCCTGAATGCATTTCTTATGTCTTGCAAGGAAAAAATGCCAATCACATTCTGCATTGGATTATTGACCGAGCAAGGTGTTTAGGTTTGTGCCTTTTATGTAGGTACATGTGTTCACCTGGACCACCTGCAGGTACCTCATTCAGTATTGTCAGGGGAGAGGAATGACCCTGAAGGATACGGGCTTCAGAGAAGCATCTTTCTCTCCCCTCCTTATGTGAAGATGTAGGAGGTAGGCAGGAAATCTAAGGGAAGCTGCAAAGGTAGTTTTACATCATAGCTTATGTGATTTCTCCTCTCCTGTGTTGAACCCAGCAGAAGGACAGGCAGCTCCATGCACACCTTGCTGAAAACACACTGCACGGTGTAACTTCAGCCTAAAGTAAAATCTGACTGGGACGTGGTAGTGTTGAATACAGCTGATGATGGAATCAAATAGCGTATGGGAGTTAATTGTCTGCTCACTGTGATTCTTCAAGAGTGTTGTCCCTGTCCTTTCACACTTCCCATGCAATTTCACACTGCCCCAGCATTTTCACACTCCCCAGCTGCCTCTCCCACTTCTCTTTGCTTGGGTTCAGCACAAAGAAGCAAAGTGCTTGGAGGCAGGCAACCTTGTAACTGCTTCATGCGGGCCCTTGTGCAGTACAGATCCATTCTGTGCCACCATAACTGTCCCCAAAGAGTGGCAAATGCCCCACAAAGCAAGCAACCAGCGAGGCAGGCCCCTAACATCCCCAGTCCAGAGTTGTTCTGCAAAAGGGGTGGGTAATAGTTTGGACAGCCAGGCTGGGTGGATAGAGCTCAGCATGGGAAGTTGTTTGGAAAGGACAATAAACAGGGAAAACAGACGGAGGGAGAGATGTCTGTGTATTTTAATTGTCTTTCATCACTTGTAATTTCAGGGTGTTGGACACAGCCTGGAGTGTTGGATGGGTGCTTGACAAATACTTAGGAAATCAGTGATTTGTAACCCTGATCATACCAGCTTTTCCAGTGTAATCTCTGGCTTGTGCATCTCCCTTGTGAAGTTGTCAGCAGTTGCTTGGAAGCTGTATGGCTTGTTAGCTATAGATATATATGGCTTGTTAGAGGTAGAAATGCATCTTGTCTTTCCAAGGGAAGTATTAATAATTCCACATTGCAAATTAAGGGGTTCATTTAAGTCTCTCCCAGCATTCCCATGAAAAATTGTGGCTTATACACATGCGTCCTTAGCCAGTCCTGTTTTCACTAGAGCACACCAATCTGAGAGAAGATTTCATCTCGAAGTGTTGCTCTTTAATGAGAAGATACCTTTGTGTCCTGCATAATTAGTGTACTTTGGAGTCAGCTCAGATGGGGTTTTCAATAGCTCAGTGCTTGGGCTGCTCTCAGGTTTAGTTTTATTGAGAAAGTTAAAACTTACCCCAGGCTAAAATGGATAATTTCCATTTTCCCAGTAGCCAGTGGGAAAACAAGGGTTTTGGAAAATATGTTGCTTGGAGTGCTTCATGGTTTGGCAGCTGTCAGCTGGGTTTTCTTGGATGAACCATGTAACTTTTCTCTTTCTCAGGTTCCCGGTTTTCAGAGGAGGAATGATAATGGTTTTGTACCACAAAGAGGCTTTTCTGAAATTTAATCAATGGCTGGCATGTTTTGATACTCAGGGATGAAGTCTCACTTGAGTTATTGGTTTGTAAGATTATTTGGTTTAGAATGGCGTGTGAAGAATTTCTTCACATATATTTCATCCTCTCTTGGTATTTTTCATCTTCCTTGTTCATACGCCCGCATGTAATTATAAAATGTTCTCCTAGAGAATAAAAATTGTAAGTGGACTCTTTTAAGCCTTGCTTGAAATTTGGGGAAGAAGAGGGGGCTCCTTTTGTCACTTCTTTTGTTACTTTATTTGTACCGTAATGGTATTTGGCAGCTGCAGCTGTCAACACCCCTGTAGTAGGAGCTGTGCAAAATCCACACAAAAAACTTGATCCTTGCCCTTGTGGGTTTCCCATTCCAGTGTACGGTGGGACACGTCTGATGAATTGGGATGGACAGAAGGGGTGAGTCCTCAGAAACAGAAACAGCAATTTCTGCACAAGAGGCAACCATCCAGCACGCCAGCTGCCTAGCCACTGTCAGGACTTCTTTTATCTGCCCTGACAAAGGAGGATGTTTTAAGGAGGAAAATGTGAAGGTACCATTGCTGCCAGCTCACCAGGAGCTCCTCCAAAATGACAGAGCAGCAAGGGAGTGATGAAAAAGCTACTTGGTTGAGAACAAGAGGAGCAAATGCCAAGGCTGTGGTGGCATAGGAGGGAGGAGAAGCATTTGGGGGGTCAGACACTGACCTGCTGCTTTGGGTGATGGAGAAAGGGGACCCAAGGATGTGCCACAAAGCAAAGCAGCATGGTGAAAGGGACAGCTAGGATATGTGATCCTCACTGGGGGCTTGGAGCTGGGCTTGAGCAGATTGAGATGACGTTTATGAAGATGAAAGGGGCAAGGGAAGTGGGGGTGAAGCTCTACAAGCAGTGTCAATGGTTGTATTTTTATTATTACAGTCCTATTTTTGTTGTAAATACAGTTGGTTGTAATCCATTTTGATAATCCAACACCCAACCCACACCCCAATGGTGGAATGATTCATTTCTTGGCTGGCACATAGTTTTGTTATAAAAAGATAACCTGCTAAACCTTCTAAAAATAATCACTAGAACAGTTAGGTACAATATTCTCCAGCCATGGAGTTAATTTTCAGATTCTGCCATATTTGAAAAAAAAAAAAGAAGTTAAACCTTCAGGGTATAATAATTCCTCCTACAATTCAGGGATTTCAGCTCCATATACAAAATGTTCTTTGCTGCACACTTTTTCTACTTACCCTCTGTGTGTGTGTTTTTAATGATAGGCATGGTTCCTAGTAGTACCCAGCTTCCTGCTTTCTCGTTAAAAGCAAGGGCTGAAGACAGATCAAGTGTTATGGTGAGAAGATGTGTCATGGGTAGAAAAGAAATCCAGAGAAAACGTATCCTGGTTCGATACTTACTCTTTCTGTTGCAACCTGAAAGGTGTTATTAGCTGAAGCATCATTCCTGTAGTTATCCAAAGGTATAATTGAGGATAATTTTGCAGACTGTGTTCTTTTGTATTTAAAATTAATTAAATAGAAGTTATTTATTCATGCCTTTACCCTCACTAGAAGACCTCTGGTTACTTTTAACCAATGTTCCCAGCCTTAATAGTTATGCTGTAAGATGATCAATAGCCTGGTAATGAGCGAGCTCTCTCCACCACAGGAGGTGAGAATATTACTATGGGTGTGCTCACTTTAACTCAGTACTGTGGGATGATAAACTACCTTTTAATAGAACATTAACATTAATCTAAACAAGATGAGTGGAGCAAAGCATTGTACGAATAAGCTTGCTCAATTAAAACAGATGGTCTTCCATGCTGCATTCCATTATGTTAATAAAGCCTCCCTTGCATGCCCACACACTTGCATGTGCTCACGTGAGCTCTCCTCTTCTGGTTGCAAGCACCGTGGTACATATAAATTTGCTTAGCTTTGTGCCGTAGTGCTTATTTTATCATCTTTTACTCTGAGAGCTCTTCAGAATTTCATATTTTTCAAATTATTTCTGAATGATTAACACAAGATCTTTACATTTTATTCTAATTACACATCTGTCATTAATCTTCACTATTTCTTTTGCCCCAAGCATTTTAGAGAAGGTGGAGAGTGATACGATTCAGCAATTAGAATTGGCTGTAAGCATGATTAAGGCTGCCTAAATCAGGGGAGAAGAAAAAATCCAGGACTGCAGCAACACTGATGTGTAGCATAGGGCAAAATTAATGATCAAACCTTTCGTCCTAGCATCTTAATATTGTCTCAGGCAAAATGGCTTTACATTTGGAAGTAAAGCACAGTCACAATCTAATCACTATTTTTCCCCCAGACAAGCTTTTACTGTTCATTGCTGGAAGAAACAGAATTTTGTTGCTTCAATAATAACTTTTTTTTTTTCCAGGGCTGAAACACAGCAAAAGCCTCATGTATGAGGAGGCTCTAAGCTTAATAGAATTTTTTTTATTCCTTGCTTTAAAGAAACCTCTTAAGGAACAATTCATCTCTAATGCAATCCTTTCAGCCCAAATCAGCTGAATTAAAAGGTAGCATAAACAGACATGAATTCACCTCATGCCCCCACACCCTGCCTTGCTGCTAAAATGGAAAAGAGTACATCAGTATTCTATCTATCTAGAGCTGAGCAGAATGAATCGCTAAATATTGTTCAGCTTAAGTTTTAAGGCTCAGAGCTTCCAGGATGTAGCAATAGAATAACAGTTTCTGCTTTCCCTTTTGCTTATCCCTAGCATACTCTTTGCAGACTTGCTCAACTTTTGGTCATCGTTCACCATTCAGAGAGTGTCAGAAAACTGCCTAAATTCACAACTAGTGGAGATAAACCCTGCTCAGGAGGCTGCAGTGTAGCTGCCTGCCAGTTGTTTGGATGCTGGTTATTTAGAGCAGCCCTACGCCTGCTACGTTTTGGTTGGGTCTTCTTTGTTCCCTTGTAGACTAGATAAGGTTTCAAAAGATAAAGTGATGGTGTTTGTTTGCCAAGCTGACTTCCTGAGTATCATTTGATTGCAGCTGAGGACCTTTATCCTTCAGTCTTCCTTTTAGATATAAAAGTGAAAACCATATAAAGGCATATAATGCTAAATGGAGCCAAGATTTTCAAGACTGGCACCACCAAGCTTTGGGGCAAGAGGTTGGAGAGGGCACAAGCACTTTCTGTGGCTCTTCAGTGGGATGTTGAGTAGTAGGTGAATAAAGTTCATTAATCCCTTAGTTGTTTTCCTGCTTTCTTTGAAATATTTGTCACCGCTTTATTTGAAGCTCGCTTTTAAATCAAAATGCTCCAAGTGTACCCAGAAATAGAGAGGTGGCTTTGGAAAGGAAGTAAACTGTCACTAAAAGAATGGCCGTGTGTCTGCTCTGTGTTTCAGGTGTTGAATAACTTTTGGGGAAGTACTCTCTTGAAAGCCAGTCTGCCTGGTAGATGGCAGTTTGGATTTGGGAAACAAGATTATAGGGTGAACAGAGGTTATTAAGTATGGGTGGTCACTGGAAACTGATTGATGGATGCATACACCGCTGCTCAGTCCACTGTGACTTAAATGTAAATGAAATTTAATGTAAAATTATGTGTGATTGACAATTCATTAACTATGGTCTAAAGCCAGCTAATACGCTGGTGGGAGTGTTGGCTTTTCATTTCTCAGGTCCATGGCTGGCTTTTCCATAAACTAGAGCCTGAGATGTAGTTTATAACTCAGAAATATCAGCTTTCCACTAAAGATAAATGAGCAGTAAATCACAGGAGAAAGGAGGAGGTGTTTTAGAAGTGAAAGGCTGTTTCAGAGGATAAGCTTTCTACCTTAAAGCTCATAGAGTTTGCAAGATAAGGGTTAGCTCATGAAGAAATATCTATTTGGTTCCTAGTAATAGGGAATGCAGAAGCTTGGTGAAAGTCGTCAGTCATTGTCAAAAACAAGCAGTGCCACACAAGGACGAGAGCTGTGTGAAGTGAGCTGCAGAGCAGTATCTCACTGATTTCCCTTGCACCAACTGAGCATAGCTGAGCAGGATATTGGTCCTTTGCTGCTTAAGCAGCCAGAAATAACAGGGTAGAGAACTAACATATAATATCACTGCTCCACAGGGGCGTTCTGTAGCACAAATACCCAAGAAGAGGGGCTGCGTAAACATATGACAGTGGTTTTAAGCAAGACAGTCTGTGTTTTTCTTTCTGAAACTACTGGTTGGGGGGATCTTCCCCAGATGGTGGCATTCCTCCCTGCTACCTTCTCATTTTACAGCATCAAACCCTTTGGTGCTCAAGGAAATAAGCAGCTGTCAAGCCAAGCATGCTGCAGATAGGTGTCACAAAGGTGTCCTGGCTGCCTGCACATGCCTAGTTTGAACACAAAAATAATCAAAGCCACATATTCCAGTAGTGAAATATAGGATATTTTTAAAATCCCAGGACCCTAATGTTTCATATAGACAAGATAAAGTTGTTTATATATCATGAGGCTTGACTCTGAAGGACTCATTGAAGTTCATATCCACTTTTGGACAATTTTCAGTAATAAATTGAGAAGACAGAGTGTGGAGTCTTGATAGCATTTATATGAAAGAAAAAGAAAATACTTGGTTGTTTTGGCAACCACATTCCAAACAGTGCTATGCCTTTAGTACCAGACTACTTATCAGAAACTTTTGGGAATCAGAGTAATCAAAGGAACAACTGGGTGAGCAATGTGACCTCTCTTCAGCCAAATTGAGGGGGGTGACAGGTGAAGTTTCAAAGGCATTTTATTTTCACAGAGCAGAAATGGTTTCATATTGGAGCTGCAGAGGATTCCTCATGGTTAGTTCCTCTTTTCTTTCCTGGTTTTTCTTGTTACTTTTTCTGTTTGCCCAGCGGACTGAGTTATTCATACTTCCTGTAAAGGGCAGAAATGTCATTAAAACTCTACCAATTACGGACTGAATGATATTTTTCTTGTTTCAACTTTTTCCAAGTTTTTTATTTAAAAAAAAAAAGTAAAAGATGGTTAATTTTAGTAGCCATTTTGGGAGTGTTTTGGTTGATTGATTCAGGTATAGCCCCTGGTAATAGATATGAAATTTCTGCTTGTTGCATTTTACATTGCCACTGCAGGTAGGGAACAGGAGGGAAATTTAGGATAGGCAGAATTCTTCATAAACCCTGAGCCAAAATCTAACATATAATCTGTTATTAGGTCAGTTCACTCCTGATATTGTAGACACTAAGGGAAAAAAAGAAGCAAAATTTCCCTTGTAGGCTAAGTCAATAGTATGAGCCATCCCTCTACATAAATATTTTATTGGTTTAATGAAGTCTGTTCATGCAGGCAGATTCTATAGAATATCCTGCTTTTTCTATAAAGGGAGTCTTTTTTTTTCTTTTGTTACTGGATGGTTGCTGGGGCTTTTTTCTTTCTTATCAGATAGTGGAAAAGTAATGTGATTAATGAACAACTTGAATTATTTGGTAAAAACTGAGATAAACAAGTGCCCGTTCTTCCTCTCTTTGCATATTAGCTTAAATTGAGACCTGATGAATAATTAAATAGTAAGAATTAAAATTTGTGGTCATAGCACTGCAGTATAAATCAGTGAGGACATGTTCTGTGAAAAGATTTATTTTAGGAGCTGGAATAAACCTGAAGTTGGAATTTCATCATGTTACTAAAGAAGTGTTCACACTGAGCTAGACATTACTGACAACAGTAGATGACAGTCCTTACTGAGGCCTGGTCTTGGGAGAAACTGCAAGTGTGTGATTAAAAGTGTTGAAATGGTGCTACCCCTCTTAGTAACACTGAGAGCCAACTCAGCGTCCTCCCATGGTCAGTGCCAACTGCTCCCCTCATATCTGTGAAGAGAGGATGGGTCTCCAGCTCAGGTGTCTTCATCACTCTGTGGTACTTATTGGTAATTTGGAATTGATGTATCTTGAGGCTGTTTTACACAGTGTGTAGTTTGTAAAAGAAGTGAGAATCGAGGTTTGGTAGGGCTTTGTTTGATACCATTCATCATGCTCGTTTAACCTTTAAAATACATCAGCCAGTCGATGTTTCTTTTTCAACCGATCAATACATAAATAAATAAAAAATTAAATGACAACCTCATAGCTGACTTTTATGTCTTCGAATGGCCTGCCTTTTGATGTCAGCTTGAAACTTTCACAATTGAGCTGATGTGAAAGGAGAGCAGATAGCATGGTGATGGGCAGTACTGAGAAAACTTGGAATATGTTATATTTTAATCATGTTTCCTCTAGGAATCACTTCAGAATGATAAGTAGTGGATGTCAATGTGGATTTGGAAGAAAAGAAAGTATCTGTTTACATGCAAAACTTTTTCATTAGAAAACAGTTACAGAGACAAGGAATATCTTACATTCATATTACTCCACCCAGAGGGTCTATTGGTGAGCAGGGGAGTGTTCAGCGCACAAGTCTTGCTGTGTGCTGACATTGGGGTGAGGGAGTATCAGCTATCAGCTTGTTTTGTTTTCCAGTTTCAGCAATTCAGACATCTGTAGAAACTTCTGTTTTCCATCATTCTCCCAGAAATTCTGTGCCATGAAGAGGACAGGATTTCTGCTTAAGTGCTTGGGCCTCAGCTGCCCAGTCAGTGATTGGGCTTGAGGACAGGAGGGCTGCTCCTTCTTGTGGAAGGTGTTTGTGTGGGACCATTAAACATTTTCAGAAGACTCAATCATTTATAGAAGCATGACATTTCCAGAAATGGATTTTAGTCTTTTTGTAAAATGGGAAAAAAGGTTGGTTGGGTTTGCCACGTCCTTGTTTTCTACAGAATTAGCTTTGATGGATGAAGTAGTGGCAGAGAGTTCTGAGGTTTGCAAGCAGTGTTTGTTTATTGCATTGTATGTTCTTTTATGGTGGTAGCTGTTCAGCCATATAGATTAAAAGTTCATATCTAAGTCAACTTTTAAAGATCAAGAAAGATCAAGAGCTTCATCAGAAAAAATTGTAGGCAAGAAACGTCTCAGTATGAAAGCTTCCAACTCTTGCATTGCTGATTGTGTTTGTCTTACCCCACGTACAAAGAGTGTTTCATTCTTCAGGCACAGCCTGGATCTGTTTCTTCTGCTGAGGACATGCCACCTTAGAGAGGTTCTTTAGAATATCAGCACCTGACCACTGAAACTGGCTCAGCACCCCCCCGACAGCCCCTGGAGACAGGCAGAAGGGCGCAGTAGTGATTGAGTTTTATTTGTAACCAGACTGGTTAAAATGAGAAGCAATAGTCAGTTACTGTAATAAAAAGTTATTTCTTCAGTCTCACCGTATTCAGGAAATCAGGTAAAGGCTTACTTGCTGATCAGTGGTTTCAGTATTTTTAGAGAGGGCTTTTAGTCTGCAGTTAGTAGCATAGAAAAACATCTAAATGGGTAAAACAAATATGAATGTAATGGTTACAATATCTACTCATAATTAAAATCCAAGTGGAGAGAAGACGTGCAATAAATCAGAGTTGGTATGAACCAGATGTTGTGTATTTTGGGCAGTGGTGGAACTCCATGTGGCTCTCAGAGATCAGGCTGATGCTTTGTGGACAATAAAATAAGCTTTTCTAACAGCATCTGCTTGTCTGCGTGTCTTGTGCCAGAATTCACACCTCTGTCATTTGCCGCTCTTCAGTTTAAAGGTGGCCTCCTTTTAGCCTTCTGCAGTTGGGTAGTTTATGCAGCTTGGTAGTTTCAAAAAGCTTAAAAATGGAGGAAGAGAGGATTTGCTTTCTGCGAGAGAGACTCTGCAGAGGTAGTGGGATGCTGCTGTGAAGAATCGCATCCTGCTTCAAAGGGATGTGCCATTGTTGTAAGCGTTTCTCAAAAACAGATCTGTTTTAAAAGCAAAGTAAAAAAAACCCCATGGTATATCAAGGCTGATTCTATCTGCGCTCAGGAGCAATTTGATCATAACCCTCTTTGTATCTGTCTCTTCTTCTGCCTGAAGTTCCTCGCCTTAAAATGAATTTGTTCCTGAGACTACTCACTGGGGTAATCTAAACTGGTCTTTGCTGTCAGCGACACGTGCATAATGACATTTTACTGCTTGTCTTATCCAGTACGTCTGAGGAATCCTACTGCTAATTGTTGTCTTATCAGCTGCCCACGCAGCCCTAGGGGAAGATGTGGATCCGGGGCTCATACAGTGAGTGTGGGAGATGTATTCTTCCCATGGGAGCTCCTGCTTCCTAGTCCCCTCTCAATATGTGTGGGGAAACAGAGGCCAAGGTGGGCTCTGACCGACCGACAGCTCTGTACACAGGATGCTACCGATAGGTGGTAAATTGTAAATTATATTGCAGCAAGTCAGTGTTTTCCTTTTGGATTCTGGGTTTTGTGTGCTTTTGGAAAGCATTTGGCAGCCACAGCAAGTATGTTTACAAAAAGAGCAGAACTGGTAAAGTTCAGGTTCGTGTTTGGATTCAGCCCCAGCAAACTGAAGCTGAAGCTGTGCCAGACGTTTGAAGCTGCCAGACGACAGTTCATCTCAAACAGAAAGCTGAAGAGGGGGAAAGAAATTTGTCAAATGTATTCCATGTGGAATTTCAGGCAATTTAATTTGATTCACTACACTCTGAAATGTCTTGGACTTCCCTATTGTTTCTTTGCTTTAACACTAAATTTGATACCTTCTGGGATCGTCGGTGCTTTGTGCTGCATTTGTCACGTTCTCTAATTTACTGGCTTTAGTCTCTCTCTCTGTTTTAATTGACGGTGCTGAGCCCTGCCAAAAGCACTCTGTTAAATTTAAGGTTGATAGTTGAATCCTGAGTTAATTCTTCAGGCGAGGAGAGTGCTGCCTTTCTGTTGGAGACCACCGGAGCAAGGGGCAGAGGGGGTGAGCATGAAAGCGGACGAGGAAAATTACGGTCAGCTTAATTCCTATGTCTGCGTTGGAAGCATCAGCAGCTGCAGCACGGCTGTGGGGATGCAGTTGTCAGGACATGGCCCATTCGAGAATGGCTGCAGGGGCAAGGAGCTTCATTTTTATTCAGTGATGTCCAACATCAGAAAGCGTGGAGCTGGGTTTTATTGTGGGTTTGCTTTTCCAGTTAATTTCCTGCTCTGTGGCTGAATTTCCTGTGAGTTCAGTGGACACTGGGGCCCAGCCCTGGGGCAGGATGCTATGGCTCTGAAGCAATGCAGCTCTGCCATCTCTCAACTTGCCCAGAATTTATTACCCACTCAAGTGCAGCTTGGGCATTGAGGCCACTTTTTCTTCTGCTCTCTCTGACCAAGTGCCAGAAACAGAACCCAGAGCCTCCATCTGAAAATAAAATTCTCTGAATTTGTCTAAATATCAAAGCGATTGAGCCCACCAAGTACTAAGCTGTTTTATTCTACCTGATTTTAATTTCTCTCAAAGCCTAAAGACTTGTGTAGCTTCTAGCTGAAGGTAAGGGCTGCGGCTGCTTTTTATGCAGGCAGATGAGCTGAGGAGCAGAGAAGCTGCAAGTTAAATATAACTACCCTGCCTTGATTCTTATAGGTAACAGAATTTTCCATTTCTAATATTCTTGCTTGAAACATCTACTCGTTTGCTGCATTGTGATTTCACTTTCTGGACCAACGCACATTTGCTCCTGAGCCAGGCTAAAGAAGATGAGAACAGTCAAGCCCAAAGTTGTTGGTGTTCACACGCAAGTCAAGTCCGTGAAGAGTTCAGTGCCTTTACTGGTGTGTCTTGAATTTTTTTCCCTATGACATGTGCAGTTTCTGTTTCAAGGTGTTGAGAGTTTGTTTGTTTTGAAGAGCGTGAGGAGAGAGGAGCCTGAGGCTATCTGACACGGCTGCGGTTGGAGCATCTCTTTCAACTTCTATTCCTAGGCTGAAAATGGCCTGTGCTCCCTTTTTTTTTTCTCTCCCTGCAATCTTCCTGCAGCTCCCCGTGTCTTTCAAATGCAGTTCTGGCAAGTTGAAAAGAGATCTGTCATGGAGAAGAAGAAGCCGCAGGGCCGGCAGGTCACCATTGGTGGGGCAGTGGGAGCTGGCAGAGTGGCTGCTCTTGTGCAGGAGCTGTGTGAGCTTGCCTGCTTCCCACCTCTGCTCTGGATGTCGGGATGTTCCCAGTACCTACAGGGCCAGGCTCTCTACTCTGCCCAGGGGTGCTGGGGAGAAGGTGTTTGATGCAGCACACCCAGGATTTCCCTCAAATACAGCCCCAGCCTCCTGATAGCTTCTCCCAGGGATGCTCCAGCCAACACATAAAATGGGAGCAGCTGTTGTAACCTAAACAGTGCCTTGCAGTTATATAGGCTTCTCCCTTTATCCAATTAAGCTACCCTACAATCTGCAGTTTCTCCTCAAGAAATGCATGGCAGTGTTTAAAATCTTCTCCTGTGTAGGTAAGTTGACAAACATGAGAGTGTTGTGGAAATCATTAGTGCTAAGGGTAAAACCTCCAAATGAAGTGCCCTGGGATTTATTTACTCTGTGCTGTAGTAATAATAATTAATACACATCGTACTGCAGGTAACTGCCACAACTTGCACTTTCCTCTGAAGCTGAGAAACTCATTGATTAATCTATAGGGTCAATCAGTCCATCTTGTTTGGAGAGTTAATCATAGAAAGCCTGTGCACCAGACCAAGAGCGAAACAGGTTTATTTACTGCTGCTTAATCAGAGAACCCAAACTCTCCTGTAGAGTGGTGAGAGGTTTGTTGCTACTTAGCTTTTAATTGCAAAGTGATCTCATTAGTGCCATGGTGAATGTCAGTACTGTCCTACAGATGCATGGAATTTAAAGAACAAAGGACAAAAATGGTTGCCTGTGAAATCTGAGCATTGGCCAAAAATTGTGGTGCAGTTGTTATCTGCAAGATTGCCCAAACCAAGCTTCTCTTTATTAGCCTTTTAATCAAAAGCTAAGCTAAAACATCAGGTCCACATCCCAGTTGCTTTTAGTCAGCCTTACTGTTAAGAACAGAGAAGGACTGTCATAGTCAAACTATTGTGAAAGGATTTTTATCCAAGGATAAAGATGTCTATTGAAAACAAGAACGGAAGCCAACAGCATACTTACCATGCCATTCACTGAAGAAAAGGGTAGTCCTCTGAGTTATCCCAGCTCAGAGTGCTTCTTCGCAGGGGACTTCAGATCGTATTCATGTCCTTGTTACTGGCCTCTGCCATCAGTCCCTGGCTCATTGTAGTTAATTTCTGAAATGTCTCAGTAGGGTAGAGGGATCCCAAATGGGCAATGAAACCCCGATTAAAGCACTTGTTGCCAATACAGATGCTGGAAACCCAGAGGTGAGGCTGCAGACCCATGGAAAAGCCCTTAGGATAAAAATGTGGAAAACAGTGAAAAAGATCTCAAACATAGGGTGCTAATAGATGCGAGTTCATGTTCCTGTGCTGAAGAAAAGGCTTAAATGTGAGTTCCACATCATGCAAATCCAGTCCAAACTCACTGCCCTTTGAAATCTGGGTTGTGTCTCTCTGCCTTTGTCATAGGAAGCTTCTAGCTTGGGTTTAGAAAATTGGGAATGAAAAGACTACACTTATCCCAATACTAAATACCAGGAAGAGAATAGAGGGGAATATTCTCTTTACTAATACTTGTTTCTAATCAGATAAAAACAAGTGACAGTGTAGGAAGAATCCCCCTGCCAGAACATGTCGATTTATCAAATTTTTCCACTGATGCTCTTTTTTGAGCTAGCCTCAGAGCTGACAGTGTATGTTTTACAGTGCAGCAAGGTAGATTGATTGATCCTAAATAGAAAAGCCTTTGGGGTCTCAAGCTGATGTTTTAGCTTTGGAAAAAAACCAAGTAAAGCATGTTAATGTGGAGAAAGGAGCCTGGTTTAATTGGACCAACTCCTGGCTTGCTGAAAATTAATGGCTGGCTGGCTGTTGCCAGAGTGATTCATCTTTTCTATCATGTTCTACAGTCCTTCTCTCCAGAGGTCTGTACTCCCCTCCAATTCCAATGCCAAAAGTGAAATACACTTCTTTATTTTTACTTACTTAAAAACATGTATTTTAGTTGGATTACCTTCTGGTAAATGAAAAATAGCACTGGTGGGAATATGAAGGAGGCAAGGCAGTGTCTGGGAATTGGATCTTATTTACTGTAGGGCTGCGTTTTGTTTCATTTGAATAGGATTTAGATTTTTTTTTAATGTACTCTTACCTCCTCATTGTTACTGTCTGACTGTACAGATGACAGAATGACTTTCTAAAGGATCCTGATTTCACTGTGTTGAACTGTATTGTTCCTTTTCTTTTCATCTGGCCACGAAACAGGAACCCTGTGTAAGCAAGAGCTGTTACAAGTGAATATAAAGCTGGAGAAGGTGTTGAAAGCATTTAGGTGACTCTGGAAATGAAAAGATGAATTTTCCATGAAGCTTTATCAAGTCCACAAAATATTGTATTTATTTCGAATAAGCGCCTTGTGCATGACGAGGCTTGCTATTTTCCCCATGAAACCTATGGGAAGCAGTCCTGGCTTTGTGAAAGCAAACCAGCCTGTGAACGAGCACAAGGCAGTTAGGAGTTCAGTAATGTGTGCCCAAAACCTACATGGGTAATTTGATCATAGAGGGGGATGAGCATTGGAATTTAAAGTGGGGGAATCCAAAATGTGGTTTTAAATGTAAAATAATTTTATATGCCATTTGATGTCTACCTTAATTCCTGCTGGAGGTGGATTGCTACTCATTTGCTGATTCAGAGGAATCACCAGTTGACTAGCACATGGTGTCCTTCTTAACAAGCATATAATAGGTGAGGAATGCCATGAATGTTGTGTTATTGCATATTCTGGATAGGAGGATTCACTGAAATTTCAAATTACAAGAAGAAAAAGAAAGATTTTGTTTAACATGGTTACGTGTGGTAAATTGTTATGGTAATTTATTATTATTCCAAGAAGACAAATATTAGCAGTCATAGCTCAGAGATCATAAATAATGCACTGGGAAATTTGAGGTAATGTTTCACATTGACCTGAGATACGGAAAACCGGGAAAATTGCAGCAGATTTCTGTACCATTAATTGCAAGAAAATAACATTAAGAACATGCTGAACCATGGTAACTATTTTCAGCAGATGACAGACTGGGGGGCAGTTCATTAATTTTCCTAATTCATTCATTATTTTGGGGTTTTACTCTGAGAACGCTTAACGGATAATCAGTGCTTTGTGAAGCTGAGGGTGTGGCCATGCCTGTTTACATACGCATCCATATACCAACCCAAGTACATCCGTTCATCTCCAACACTTTTTTGTATCAAAGGATTTTCTTAAACTGTATACTCTGAAACTTGATCACTTGGGATATGTTCATTAGACTCTGAAGGAGCTGTTTGAATTGCTGTTTTTTACCTTTTACCAGTAGAGTTTGGTTTTCCCTCAGTGGTATAAATAATAAATAAAGACACCAGGAGTTTATTAGCTAATATTTTTCTTATGGGGACATGCTTGAAAATGTAAACTGTAAAATTAGTAACAGGAGGATGAAAATTACGCATTGTTTCTATCAGGTTTTGCCAGCATCATTTTTCCTATTCACATGGGGGTTTTTTGTTGTACAGAAAGAGAAGGGCTATGGGTGTTTTATTACCTGCAACAAACAAATCTGGCTGTGTGTTGTACCACATTGTGGGATTTACTGTAAGCAGGAATGGGACAGAAATAGGATTTTGGACTTATATGTAGCATTGTGTGTAATGGCTCAAGTCAGTTTTTGTTTCCACTAAACACCAGAACAGCAATGTTTCTGGATTCCTTCAGAGTGGTCAGTAGCCTGTAGTAGCTGGATACATTCATCCTTTTAGCACAAGAGAAAAGTACTCTTACCTTCCTTTCAGCATTGGCCTTTTGTAGACAAGATATGTTAGTCCCAGAACTCCACCATGTGTTTGCATTTGCTCATAGGACTCCATTTTACAAAATGATTGCAATAGTAAGTTGTGTGATATTCCTTAATTTTTAACCCAGTGCTAATTTGGAAATGCACCAGCAGGTTGTAGGAATAAGAATCTGACTCTATTTGAAGTGCCTGCAACAGTCTATTTTCCCCATTTAATATTTTTTTTTTCTTATTAACTTGCATGTGGGTGATGGAGACAGCATCACCTGGCAGTTTGAATAAGCAGCAGGGAGGCTGTATTCCAGGATTCAGATCCCAGCTTTGCTGGGGATTTCCGGTGTGGCCATGGGGAATTCACTGACTGCAGGTTGTTCCCACTAGTGTGAAACAATTTTCTCATGGAATCGCAGAGGAATTGCATGAACATAAAGAAAGATGCTTGATAATGTAACCATGTAAAATTCTGTACCACATGCTTACTTAATGAAGCTTTCCAATGAGGCAAGCACATCCTGGTCCACATTAGCACTTAATGGAGTGTCGTGGTTTAAGCCATAAATCAGCCACGCAGTTTGTTCACTCACTTCCCCCTTTTTCTTCCCTCTGCTCCTGG